>OZ023205.1:75559567-75848136 GCA_963995525.1 Escarpia spicata | reverse complement strand
TCTTTGGAAACCATTTCTGTCATCATAAAAAAGGACCCGTATTCTTTACGAAGCTGGATTCTCAGAACCACATATTTTAAAAGATAGCTCAAATATTGATAATCACAATAGGGCGCCACATAACTCACCCAGGAATTCCGCCTGCCTCCATGCTGTTGGCGGTAACGGTCGTTTGACCAGACATCAAACTGCCCACTTGCGGAGTCCGAGCACAGCCAGAGTGGACACGGCCACTGTGTATGCCGACCCGCATGTTTAACACATCCACATTCGTCATCTCTCGCACGAGTCTGCAACCAACAAGACACCTGCTTCAACTTCTGCAATGTCATTACTCAATCTTCCAGTGTCAAACCTTTACCGTAGTGTGTGCATTTCTATCCACTGTCAAGTTCATTCCACTGTTTTAACATGGTAGTCTGGAGATAGGGATTATCACTTATTGACAGTTGTTTCCATACTACCAGACAAACAAAGATAAATGACACTTTGTGTACCATAAGTGTTCACATGTTATTGCTTTATTTACTTTCTAAGTGTGCCTTCTTGTAATGAATACAGCACGACTCACTTGAGATGGCGTTGCAGTGACCAGGTCTGCCAGGGTGTGACCGACTGGATATAGTCCAATTTCAGAACTTACAATTCACCTTATCAAACACATACTCCTGCACACACACTCTCATGCATGAATGCACGTGCATGCGTGCGTGTGCACACCACACCTCTCCATCACCACACACATTTCCACACTCGCACACATACATGCACACACACACACACACTCACACACATACACACACACACACACACACACACACACACACACACACACACACACACACACACACACACACACACACACACACACATGTAGACCTATACACAGAGACATGCACAGACACACTTGGCCCTGTAGAACTTACGAGATTGCCTCAATCATGTCAACCCCCATCTCGACACAGCATTGGGCGTGGTCGGGCCGGGCTTCGGGCATGCCACTCACACAGTAGTAACAGTCGCCCAGGATCTTGATGCGGAGACAGTGGTTCTCCGCTGCGAGCTTGTCGAAGCGTGCAAACAACTCATTGAGCATCTTGACGAGCTCGTACGGCGTGCACAGGGAGGACAGAGCAGTGAAGCCACAGATGTCAGCAAAGAGGATACTGAAAGTGAAAGAAAATTTGTGCCAGCAAATTGGGAAAAAAAATAACAGAAATGATTGTCTGTAAATATACTGAAAGTGAAAGTGTATAATGAAAAAGAAACCACATGTATCAGCAAAGAGGATACTGAAATAAAAGAAGATTATTTGTCTGCAAATCCGAAACCAAATGTAAAAAGAAATGGATATCTGTAAATATACTGAAAGTGAAAATTTATAATGAAAATTAAGCCACATATATCTGCAAGGAGGACACTAAAATTGAAAGAAGATTTTTGCCAACAAATTTGAAATAAAAAGTCAAATGAGGTGTACATGTGTATAGATACTGCAAAGAGTACTGAGAATTAAATCAAATACTTAATGTGAAAGTAGAATATCATCTGCAATGACAACAGTGAAAGTGAAAACTTTAAAAACAAATAGTTAAATACTAATCAAAATAAATGGCTGAAGCAAATTACTAACAGATCGTATAAAAGTGAGAAGTTGGAATATAAAAAACATGATAGATCCATAATTAACATGGGCAATTGAAGAAGAAACAGTCTGGCCAGCTGCCAAGCTGTCATATAGAGCCATAAGACAGGCTGTCATGTACAGCCATAAGACAGGCTGTCATATACTGTAAATTCATAAAATAGGCTGTCATATACAGCCATAAGACAGGCTGCCATATACAGCCATAAGACAGGCTGTCATATACTGTACAGTCATAAAATAGGCTGTCATATACAGCCATAAGACAGGCTGTCATATACAGCCATAAGACAGGCTGCCATATACAGCCATAAGACAGGCTGTCATATACAGCCAGAAGACAGGCTGCCATATACAGCCATAAGACAGGCTGTCATATACAGCCAGAAGACAGGCTGCCCGCAGCATGTTGTACAGGAAGGCAATCTTGATTAATCTTTGTAATATTCCCTGAAAAAGCAATAAAACAGCAGCTTGAAACAAAGGTACATTGCAAGCATCCAAGTAATATTCAACTGAAAGCATAATATTGGACTGCAATGAAACATAACATCATAATAAATATGAGAAAGTAGGCACCTCATATTAGTGCCCCCTCATTTCCCTACTTTATCTACTGCTGCTAAACTACAAAAAAAAAGCAGCTGCACCAGTCCACATAGTTTGATGACACTAAGTCAGACAGCACATTGCGCTATTTAAAGCAGCACTAGAGAACAAGTGGACATGTCACAGTTTATGAGACACAAGGTGATTTTTTATGTTCAAATTTCACAAATGACATTTCTATTTGGTTTGTTTATATACCATTTGAGTTTATATTTAGTAAGCTTATTAGACATGAGTAGTGTTCTCCAGACGCCACGGCACTCAGAATCATCAGTTATGTCAGATTCACTTCACTACAGTATCCTGTCACCTTCCACTGGCGGACACCATATTACTAATACTGGTAAGGAAAATGGACACTCTGTTTTATTGGTCAGTTCTGTACAATTTATAAAAGTATTGTCTCAGTAAACTCAAACATAACACACATGTATGTTTAATAAAATAGTTTATTTTTCTTACTGGTTTGGTGTGTTTAATGTGGTCCATTCACAATGGTAATGACAATGCATGTTTGTGTCTCTATTTGCTTACTTTTAGGCTCAATTATGCAAAGCTGAACCTTGACCAAAACAACTGTTGCTATGTTCTTAATTTAAACTCATCACATTCCTAATCCTGTAACTCGAGCTAAGGTGACATATATTAGAGGGCATCTCAAATTCACAAGACATTAGGTGTACTTTATTTACTTCAATCACGAGCATCAGGTAGAGGCAGGTGGGACAAAAAAGGAAAGATGGCTTAAAAAACATATGTTAATTGTATGCACTGTCTACTTCCTACCCGACACTTGACAATCTGTTGTCAGGGTGTCTGTTGAACATGATACTACTAATCATAGTTCACCCAGGTCATTTAATTCAATTGTTTCAGTCCGTTGCATTCTCATGATTTAATTTTTTGTACACTGAGACACCTGAGTGCGATCTAGTGCAGCCCAGTGCAGGTGAATGCTGCAGTCTCTGGTCAGTGCACCTTGGAGCCAGACAGAGCAAGAGTCTAATGGAAGGAAGGCAGTACCCAGCTAACTCCCGTTCCTCCTTTCCCTCTGCATATCTCCCTCTCTTTTGTTCACTAGCTATTTCTCTCTCCCTCTCTCTTGCCCGCTCTCTCTCTCCCTCTCCATCCCTCTCTCCCTCTCTCCAATTCACCCTCCATCCCTACACTCTCTCCAATTCACCCTCCATCCCTACACTCTCTCCCTCTCTCCCACTCTCCCTCTCTCTCTCCCACTCTCCCTCTCTCTCTCCCTCTCTCTCTCCCTTTCTCCCTCTCTCCCTCTCTCTCCCTCTCCTCTCTCCCTCCCTACACTCTCTCCAATTCACCCTCCATCCCTACACTCTCTCCCTCTCTCCCACTCTCCCTCTCTCCCTCTCTCCCTCTCCCTCTCCCTCTCCCTCTCCCTCTCTCTCTCTCTCTCTCTCTCTCTCTCTTTCTGTCTCTCGCTCTCTCCCTACTTCTCTCCATCCTTCTCTCCCTCTCCCCCTCCCCCATCAAATTGCATTTGTTGATATACTGATGGGCGCTTCCTTCAAGTGAGAAGGCATTACCCCCATTCTCAGAGACAGGTTAACAACTGTCATGAGCACAGGTACAACATCGTGCACACAGTCTCTAAGAAGCCATGTCGGAATGGGATCAAGTTCACAAGATTTCACTGGCGATGACTTAAACAACATTCCAATTCCAGCCTCAGTGGCTGGCTCAAATGCAGTCAGCAGACACGTCTGCAGTGCATCCTCAGCAGAGGCATTTACAATGATGACAATCTGATTCAGTTCAGACCAACTTTTCGAGATCTTTTCCGAGAAAAAGTCCGAGAACCGCATTGCCAGTGTGTCAGACGAGTCACATGGCGGTAGTGGTGTGTAATTATTAGTGTGTAGGAACTTGGCAACAATCTGCTTCTGGTCACCAGATGCATCAGCAATTTGATTCGTGTGGTATTCAAGTTTTGAACGGTGTACAGACGAATTGACGAGCTGGTGCTGGAGGCAAGCCTGTCAGACTCCAGTCCAGTTTTCTCCATGTTTTTTATCACCCTATCTCTATCTCTCCCCTCTTCCCGCCACCCCCGTTCCCCCATCTCCCCTCTTCCCACCATCTCCTTCCCTTATCTCCCCTCTTCCCACCACCCCCTTCCCATATCTGCCTTATCTCCCCTCTTCCCACCACCCCCTTCCCATATCTCCCTCTCTCCCCCTCTTCCCACCAACCCCTTCCCCTATTTCCCCTCTTCCCACCACCCCCTTCCCCTATCTCCCCTCTTACCACCATCTCCATTCTCCTATCTCTCCTCTTCCCATCACCCCCTTTCCCTATCTCCCCCCTTCCCACCACCCTCCCTTCCCCTATCTCCCTTCTTCCCACCACCCTCCCTTCCCCTATCTCCCCTCTTCTCACCCCTTCCCCTATCTCCCCATCTCCCCTCTTCCCACCCACCTCCTTCCCCTATCTCCTCTCTTCCCACCACCCCTCTTCTCCTATCTCCATCTCTCTCCTCTTCCCACCCACCTCCTTCCCCTATCTCCTCTCTTCCCACCACCCCTCTTCTCCTATCTCCATCTCTCCCCTCTTCCCACCACCCCCTTCCCCTATCTCTCTCTCTCTCCCTCTCCCTCTCCCCCTCCCCCTCTCCCTCTCCCTCTCCCTCTCTCTCTCTCTCTCTCTCTCTCTCTCTCTCTCTCTCTCTCTCTCTCTCTCTCTCTCTCTCTCTCTCCCTCTCTCTCTCTCCAGTCATTGATCAAGTTATCCACAGTATCTAAATATTGCCATCTGCTCCAATGGTTGATCTTGATTCTCAGGGGTCATCATGGCAACAAGGAGAAACAAATAGAGGATGAGGCTTATTAGAGTGTGCCAACGAGAGCCCATTGACAGTCTTAATAATCACCTTATACTGGCGACACCTGGTCCCCTCATCTGTCCAGCCAACCGCTAATTATGCAACCGTAAATCTTTTGCAGGAGGGAGAGCACCTGAGACCTGATTAATACGTTTACTCTATTAAGCTATTAATAGTTTTTTTGTTAAAATAATTAAAGTAATAATTGCGCAATGACAACACATTTAAGCTATTGTTTGTGCAAGGCCTGGTCGTCAGGCCTGGTTGTCAAACGAGGTTGTCAGGTCTGGTCATCATGCCAATGCAACAATGCCACCTCCAACCCTCCAGTCATGCTTTATGCTCTCCCTGCACCAAACCAAACATTAAGAAGCATCATGCAGACCACAAAGAAGGACATAGACCTGGCTTCAATGGACGCTGATGACCACATTATCTGTTGTAATCATATCTGGTGATAATGACATGTGATTAAATGACGTCTCTCAGATGACCTCTACCAGACGACATCTCCCAGATTACCTCTCCGAGATGACCTCTCCCAGATGACCTCTCTCCAAGTACTACAGGTCAAACACCTGTCTTGACCTGTCAACAAGGTCAGAAGTCTGAAGCCAGCTCCACTACTCAGGAGCAGAAACTGTTTACTCCACCTGTCTTGTCACTCACTGCTGCTCTGTGGTGGAGGCCATTCATGTCTCCTTCCTCAGGACACAGTGTTGTGCCAACACGTGCACCTTCACTTTTTGATCTCCATATAAGCTTCAACCATCTTCTTCCATATCTCTGCACCAAGAGTTTCTCAATCTCCCTTTTTCCCTGTTGCCCTAAAGATTCACTGTGTGTGCCTTAGGATGTATTGTGTCCTCGTAGTGTCTCTCTCCACCCTCCTAATTACATGGCCAATAGATTGTTGCTTTGTTCTTCCCAATAAATATAATTGTTTCTTGCCTCAACACCTCCCATTATTGTTCAACACCATAAATGAGTCTGTGCTTGGTCTCTGAACTGGTATGATACTTCCCCAGCAGTCGATCAATTTAATGTAGGCCACTGCGACTACTTAGTACATCCATGATCAAAGTAATCAACTCTTCACATGGCTCATAATGCAACGTGACAAAGCAGAACTGTAACGAGGCTAATTTCACCAGTCACCTCGCGACAATCGTTACAGCTGCACTGTCAAATAATACTCCTACTTGTAACACATGCACACACGAATGCACGCACGAATGCATGCACGCTTGCATGCACGCACACACACATACACACACATGTACACACACATACATACATACACACATATACACACATACATACACACACATACACACACATGTACACACACACACACACATATACACACACATACATACATACACACACACATACACACACATACACACAAACACACACACATGTACACACATATACACACACACACCCACACACACACACCAACCACCCACCCACACACACACACCAACCACCCACCCACCCACCAAAACACATCACACACACCACACACACCCACACCCACACACCCACACACCCACACACCCACACACCCACACACCCACACACCCACACACACACACACACACACACGCACAAACACATGCTACTTCTATTAGTTTGCTGCTGTTTTTAGATATATTTTAAACTGATGATCAAATGTCAATTTAACAAACCTGACCTACCAGTAACTATCACAATACCGTATTATCTCCTGTGCCTGTAAGACCATCAAACCAAAAACATCTGCAGGGGTTGACATGTATGAGTTGGAAACTTGGTATATTTGACACTCACAGTGAAATGACCATCTTATTATTATACTTATAAATAAATACAAGTTAAATACCTTTACACGTTAACATTCATACATTTGAAACTACATCAAACTGATCATGTCGCTGACATTTCAGTTCGACTACGGTACATCTCCATATTCTAAAGGTCTGCACTGGATGTACCGGTAGTAATGTTTTCAATTAATATTTTTATTTATTCAGTTTACTGTTTATGCTTCATTATGATTGTGACTATAAATGTTCTAATCACAGATATATAGAGCAATATAAATGTATACAAATCTATGGTAATAACCCCCAATAAAACAAATTCTACCATCCTGCAATAAAAAGTTAAACTACAAACAAAATCACCACAAACTGTGATCACCCTGGAGGCCCACTGGTCAGGGTAACTTGTGAGAAACTACAGTACTTCCTCCTTTGGGACAGAATACATTGTGTTGTTTTGTTACATCCTAACATTAACGCAAGAATGTGTATTATAAAAATTACCATCACAAATATTACAATTTTTAGACCAAGTATTCAGACAAGCTCTATTACACGGATTTACCAAATATAATATTTTTCAGAGGATATATGTATCTTGTTCTAGTATGGATTTAATTCAAATGGAAACATTTTCTTTCCCTCTACCCTCTCACCACATATCTCCCTCGCCCTCTCTTGTCCTCTCTTTCGCTCTCTTCCTCCCTCTCCATCCCTCTCTCGCCCTATCTTTCACTCTCCATCTCCTTCCCTCTCCCCCTCTCTCTCCCTCTCCTTCCCTCTCCCTCTTTCTTCCTCCTCCTCTCCCCCTCTCCCTCTCTTCCTCCCTCTCCATCCCTCTCACGCCCTATCTTTCACTCTCCATCTCCTTCCCTCTCCCCCTCTCTCTCCCTCTCCTTCCCTCCCCCTCTCCCCCTCTCCCTCTCTTCCTCCCTCTCCATCCCTCTCTCGCCCTATCTTTCACTCTCCATTTCCTTC
The DNA here is from genome assembly GCA_963995525.1 of Escarpia spicata. Lineage (NCBI taxonomy): Eukaryota > Metazoa > Annelida > Polychaeta > Sabellida > Siboglinidae > Escarpia > Escarpia spicata. The sequence continues at coordinate 75,840,248 of OZ023205.1, read as the reverse complement.
CCTCTCCCCCTCTTTCTCCCTCTCCCCTTCTCCCTCTCTTCCTCCCTCTCCATCCCTCTCTCACCATCTCCTTCCCTCTCCCCCTCTCTCTCCCTCTCCTTCCCTCTCCCTCTTTCTTCCTCCCCCTCTCCCCCTCTCCCTCTCTTCCTCCCTCTCCATCCCTCTCTCGCCCTATCTTTCACTCTCCATCTCCTTCCCTCCCCCCTCTCTCTCCCTCTCCTTCCCTCTCCCTCTTTCTTCCTCCCCCTCTCCCCCTCTCCCTCTCTTCCTCCCTCTCTCGCCCTATCTTTCACTCATCATCTCCTTCCCTCTCCCCCTCTTCCTCCCTCTCTCACCATCTCCTTCCCTCTCCCCCTCTCTCTCCCCCTCTCTCTCCCTCTCCCTCTTTCTTCCTCCCCCTCTCCCCCTCTCCCTCTCTTCCTCCCTCTCCATCCCTCTCTCGCCCTATCTTTCACTCTCCATCTCCTTCCCTCCCCCTCCTCTCTTTCCCCCTCTCTCTCCCTCTCCTTCCCTCTCCCTCTACCCCTCTCCCTCTCTTCCTCCCTCTCCTTCTCTCTCACATCCGTGAGCTGTTGTTGATTCCCCTGGCCCCGGCTGATGTGAAACTTAAGACTTCATCTCCAGCTATTGGCATCATTATCCACGGTTTAGCAATATGAGGTAGGTTCATATCACTCTCTCACAGCAGCGGGGCGAGGGAATTACACATGTTCATTCCAGACTAATCTTGTGATTAATCACGTGCAAGGAAATATCAGCGACTGCGACTACCCCTGATTGCCTTCTATACAGGGACTAATGCAGGATCATATTTTTGCCTGTCATGACTGTGTCATGCATCATGTGCCCAGAAATTGTACCGATCAACTTGAATCAATGATCAAGACAGTTAGGAATACTAACAAAACAATATTTATAAGTGGTGATTTCAATATAGATCTTTTAAAGTATAATACCAACACTGGTACAACACATTTTGTGGATATGTTGTTTAGTCTTGGTATATATCCCTTAATGGACAAGCTGAGCCGAATTACAGATTACAGTGCAACTTTAATTGATAACATTATCACAAATGAACTGAACAGTAGAATTACTACTTATAAATAATTTCAGTGATCATTTATCTGTATTTTGTGTTTGTATTTGTTCACGTGTCAGTTATATTTATACGAAGTGATGAATATTGTTAACAGTTGTAAAAACAAAAAGTCTAGGTTATGACAATGTTGATATGATCATTGTTAAAAAGGTAATTTCCAATGTTGTAATACCATTTACCGGCCCCTGTATTTCTACTTCCGTAATTTTCCCAAAAAAATCAAAAATTATTTAATTCTAGGCTAGATAAATATATAAAAAAGTATGACATTTTAAGTCAATATGGGTTTAGGACAAATATGTCAACTTCAATGGCTCTGTTAGAACTAACTGAAAATATTACTGCTGCCTTAGACCAAACGAAATGCACAATTGGTGTATTTATTGATTTAAGAAAAGCATTTTATACAATTATTGATCGTAATTTATTCCTAAGAAAATTAGAGGCTTATGGTATCAGAGGGGTGGCCAGCGAGTGGCTGAAATGTTACTTGCATAACAGACTACATACAGTATGTCAGCATAGATGACTGCAATTCAGATTTATTACAGGTGTTATATGGAGTACCGCAAGGCTCCATTCTGGGTCCAACATTATTTATACTATACATGAATGATATTTGTAATTATTCAGATATACTAAAATTCATTCTTTTCGCGGATGATACGAATATATTTGGTTCTGGGAAAGACCCAGCCCAGCTAAGCAAAATTGCCAGCGACGAACTATAAAAGCTACATATCTGGTTTTCGGTTAATAGATTATCCTTAAAAGTTGCCAAGACAAACCACATGTTGTTTACCAACTATAGTAAGACAACAAATATTGATATAACAATCCATAATACAACTATTGATAGAGGATATGTTTCTAAGTTTTTAGGTGTCTTAATAGATGATAAGCTTAGCTGGAAAGATCTTATTAATATGCTAATAAACTAACAAAAACTATTGCTATTATATATAGGACAAAATATTTATTAGATAAAAAGTCACTTTTTACTCTATATTGTTCATTATTTCTCCCATATTTATCGTACTGCTGCGAAGTTTAGGGAAATGTGTATAAAACATATATTAATGGAGTTTATGTATTACAAAAAAGTTCTAAGAAATAATATATAATAAGAATACATTAAGTCATACTAAAACATTATTTTATGATCTAGGCATTCTAAAATTTTATGATTTAATAAAATTAAACATTTCTATCGTAATGTTTAAAGCTAACAATAATTTGTTGCCTGATTACCTTCAATTTTTTTTCAATGTCAAATATACTACATCCTATGTAACATGCCAAATAAATAAACTAAAACATGTTTATACCTGAACCACGTTAAAGGCTAAGCGTATATCTGTGTATGGTGTTAAATTGTGGAATTGCTTAGACGAGCACATAAAAAGATCACTTACTATAAGAAATAATTTTGAAAAACCGATATAAAAATTACTTAATTGAAGAGTATAAATTATGTAATTAATTTAGTTATTGAAAAGGTTAAGAAAGTCTTTGGAAGCATGAATGTAGTAGTCGTCTTACTTTAGCTATAGCATATTCTTTATGTTACTAACAATGTGTTTAAGATTGTGTCCATGTTATATTGGTGATGGGGAAAGTGCATAATAAGCATTGAGCTTCTACTTTCCCCCTTTCCATTTTGAACTGTGTCAACTGTAATATGTATATATGTTGTATGTTGTATTCTCAATTGGAAATATAGAATTTAATTGAACTATGGAGTTGAGAAATGTGTGTCGTGTATGACTGCAATATGTACATAAAACCATTTGATAAAAACAGCAGATAAATAATAAATAATACAAGCAGACACATTACTTATTCTAAAACGACAAGTGACATTGGCAGCAGGCATCATGGATTAAATTGTTTAATAGACAGTGGCATGAATGAGTGTTTATATCTATTAAGCCTGAACCGAGGAGTTACATAACTTCTGCCAGTTGGCAGGAGCTGAAATTCATTATGCAGAACATGTTTAATATCATACATAATCTTGACTGACTGTCTTCTTAGTGTCTGTTCAAACATCCCCTGAAGGGAGATCGTGGGAGATGTAGAACCTGTGATTTTCATGGCAGTTCTCATCAATTGAGAAAGCTGCGTTTTTAATTGGACAGATTGCCAGACCAAGCAGGGCTGATCACACACACACACATATATATATATATATATATCTATATGTAGTGACCATATTAATAACAACTCTACGTCACTAGTAGAATAACATTTAGTTAACTTAACAAATCAGTGTGGCGCCAACAAGGGCCTGCGACAGGACAAACAAAATCAGCAACATAAGAAACAGCCAAGCAGCTTCGAGTAGAAAAATTCAATTGTGGATTGGGGACATGCTAACGACGCCGAACACAATGACATGGGCAGAGGTGATGACGCCGAATGCGACAACACGGGTGGAGGTATCACCAACGACATAGGCACGATGTCGTCGATGGCAGTCATCGTAATTTTTGTTGGTTTTGATTAGAAAAAACGCATAATGTCATTTCAACATTTTTTGGATGGCGGCAGCATGGCGAAGACAAAAATGCTATATTGCAGTTTAGTTGATAATGTCACGTGCTATCAATTAACCAGACCTTTCTAGAGAAATAACAAAGCACGTGCATTCAGTATATTGGGCGGCAAAACCCCGAACAATCCCGATTACTCGTATTTGAATAATAACGGACCAGCATGCAAATGCTAAAAAAGGAAATCGTCTGTAAACTCAGCTAAAACAATGCCGTTGTAATTTGGCCGAATCGCATGTTATAACACAGTTTTAGTGGACGACGTTAACGCCACGTTAGCAAGATATAAAATACGGTCGGTGATTTGTTTATTGGCAATTCAAACAACGGAAACTTTCCCACAGTAGTGCCGACACAAGTCTTTGTAGTGTCAGTTTTTGACTGACAGCAGTAATTAACAATGAATCTACGCTGTTGCATTAAAACAGTATCCATTTGAAAATTGCGGCAAACTATACACATGGAGTGATGCCACGGTTTTGTAGAATTTTTCCAGGAACTGCCCTGTGAATACTGTGCCAAGGTCAGAGAAAGGCTCTGCGCATGTGTCACCAGTCACACAACCTGTCGTATAGCAGTAGCACACGGGTTTGTACCCGTCAATCAAAATTCTTACCCGCTCCCGGCCGACTCAGCCCATCCAGATGACGGAGTGACGGGTCTCTGCATTAGTTTAAGTTTCTATATATGTCATATACTCCAACATCTACACATCCTGTGGGAGTCTCATACACCTAACCGTAACCATTCTGAGACAGCAGAATATACAGGTTCATGTAATCTATATTACAAATTAATAATTATTTATGTAGGTGTCATTTCATAACTGCAATAAATGTTCAGGAAATTCTGTCATGGGTGAATCTCAATGACCATAACCCTGATGGAATGATAACTCTTTGAATAAACAACTACCGGTACTACGAAATATGTTGTGTTCTTTATGATTACACCTGTCCGAAAATATGCTGTCCTTGTGGTTGCCCAAACTCAGAGTCAGAGTGTAAAGAAGTACTTTTATTTTGTTACTTTACTTAAGTAGAAATGTTTGTTTTTCTTGAGTAAAAAAGTACATTTTTAGAAGTGTTTTTACTTGTAACGAATTACAATTAAGGTGTACTTTTCTAGATGTAATGAAGTATCCATAATATATGTGTTAACTGTTTGGAAAATGATTCCAAAAAATGATCAGTGCAGGAAGCCAGAACGGTTTGCCCCCAGCAGAGATCTATAGACATATCAGCGGGAACTACAACTGGTAATATTTTCTGATTGGCTGATTCATTACCATTAGCTGGCATGATTACCAGGTGGCACACAAGTTCCAAAACAAAATGTCAAGCCATTAACTTAGAAAGGTAGTTTTGTGTTTACTTCAAGTACAGTTGTTTACTTTTTACTTGTACTTCAAGTACATTTAAAAAAGTACTTTTTCTTTTACTTGAATATCTTTTTTCTAGTTACTTGTACTTTTACTCAAGTACAAAATAAATGTACTTCTACTGGCTCTGCCCAAACCCAAACTGAATCACATCCTAGATGTGTGAATGGTGTCACGAATGTTCCGTGCAATCACTAAATGACATCACACCTGTCTCCCAGATATTGCACAATCATGCTACTTGAGTACAAGACAAACTGTGCCAACTGAGTAACACAGGAGTGGTCACTTTTGACCTGTCAGGGGATAACACAATTAGCATGACTATTTAAGTCTAATGTTTCTCCATAGACATTAGCCACCAAAGGCAATGACATAGTAAAATAGCTCACATTTTGATAATGACGATTGGCGGAAATGTGCATGCATGCAGGGACCCTGAGAATGGTCACCTGAGACGGGTGGTCAAAGTAACTGCTATGCCACTAATAGCCAAGTGTCACAAGCACTCATCTTCATATTTCACTACGCTTAGTTACAGCGATATACCTTTGGGCAATCTCTACAGAATGGAGATGATGCTACAACTGAACATATGATACATTCGACCTCAGCTGTACGTCTGAGTAAGTTTAAGTATAATAATTAATATACTGCAATGCAACCTTAGTGATCATCATTAAAGTTGTTATTTTTCTACACTGGCCCACCCCTGGTCATGGAGCAACAAACCAGGGGCATTCATCAGCATTGCCTATTGTGGCTCTTTTAATCTAGTTCTTGCTGAGCTTGGCATTTCTGCTGTTGCCCACGGCAACAGTGTAATGCTAAAGTGGCGCCATCTAGACAGTAGAAACCATTTTGTGTGAGCATCAGACCCACAAGTAAATAACCCCTTTTGTGTTTTTTTATTGCTCGCCAGTTGGTAGATCAGAGGCCAATGAAGCAAGGAAGCAAGGAAGCAAATGGATACAGAAAGAGGCAACTTTACGTCGGCACAATTTTCTAACCACATTGGGTCTCTCTCTGTCGCTAAATAAACCAATAAACATGACACCCAACAGCCGCAATAAAGTCGAGGCGAGGAGTGGTGAACAAAATAAAGTAATTATTAAAACATTAATCTGCCAACATTCAGGCAGGCAGATATATTTATAGACGAATCCAAAGTGATATATATATTAAAATGTAGTAACCAGTGGTTGTTTCAATGTCTTAAATGTGACTGTTATTTATTAAATATTTCTTTTTAACATAATAAAATTAACACTTCATTTTTATTTTGGCAATCACTACTTGCCTTCGTCTGCAACTGAATTATATGAGTTAGTTCTTCTTCTGCTCGCCTGATGGTGTGAGAAGCAGGTTATGGCCATAAATTAAGATAACAGGTTCTATAATCTGGACAATAGACTGGACCTTGAAAGATCAGATTATGAGGTACGCAAAAATCACAAAACTGATGGAGCAGTACCTATGCCGTTACTATTGGCTTGTGTGCAGAACAGGCGTGTGTCCCTTTACACCTGGTTCACTGTGACGGGGCACGTGTGTGCTTCTAGACAGCATAGAGTACTTAGTGATGCCAAATGTGCAGGTTAATGAATGTCGGATGATATACGTCATGGTAACACTAGCAAAACTAATAACAGCCATGCCAACTGAGACATGTGAATTATTTCCACCTGTTGGCACCTCAGCCCGCACAGACACACACTTCACCTCTGAGACAGGAAGTACTTCCAATGTTATCTCCACTACTATGAGAGTTCCATCCTAAATAAACGTGTCCGGTTTGCGAGAAAACAATTATGAGAGGCTACCATACCAGGGAATGTACGCTCTTCATATCACAGGACAGACAACACATGTCCAACACACATTCTCTTAAAATAATGACAAACACAGCATTTAAAGTACAGAGAAATAAAAGAATTTATAATCTACTGTTTAGTTTGGCATATAAAATCACTAAAAAATGTGATACATGTGATTTGTTAAATTAGCTGACATAATGTTTTTAAAAAGAACCCACAGTAGGCATCATATGCCCGATAGCAAGAGAAATATGTCTCTAATATGGCTTTTAGAAATCGGGGAGCATAGGAAACCTGATGCTTTGATTCAGTGGGGGTCTGTCATTGATCTCGGAGATCAACATGTATGCTACGTCACTAATCGCTGCCTTTGTCTGACAGCTATATCAATTGTAGAGAGGCAGGGCCCCGTAATGTGTGTCATGATAATGTGTTATTGCATGCTATAATCATGTGCACGCTGTCCCCCATGATGGACAAACTATCATCGTCTCTCTTACACTGCTCAGCCATATCATTCCCCACAATAAGCAAGTGTTGGAACAATCACGCCAACTGAGATGAACTAACAAAATTTATTTAACAAAAATGATTTTTTTTTATAAACAGTAATGTGCAAATAACAGTCCAGAAATTAGACTTTTATCAATTTTACAGTTTAGTTTGGATTTCCTAAAAACGAAATAATATGGCTTTAAATTTAAACTCCAGTTTGGATAATCAAAACAAACTCACTACCTACAACACAGTGCCTTCCTTTGTCAAAAACTGCCCTGATTTATAATAATCAATATCGTAAATGTATTACTTAATATTCAGAAATAAAAAAGTACAATAAAAAAGTATTATTGAATATATAAACATAAAGAAATCATAGCAAAAAGGTCTGACATAATAAGATTGTTGTGTCGACCAAACTGACCAGCCCAAGGTCAAAAGTGACTGACCTGACATTCTCGTGCCTGCGGATGTAGATCTTATGAAACATGGAATCTTTTGGCTTTCCTGCAATATCTGCTTTCATCTCCACGGCAACATGTCTCGGCAAGACAGAGAGCAGAAGTCGTTCCTGGAAAATAACCCATGTCAAATAATGAGAATTCAAGAAATTTATATTCATTATTTTGTCTTGGCATATCAAATAATCATAAGAAATGTGATATTTAATTAAAAGAAATATAAAAACAATTTATTTTAAGTCAATTTTACTTTTCTTTGTCATTTTATGACAACTGACCTTGTGTCGGCCAATGCAAGCAAGAATTAAGAGAATCAATAATTACACATCTCTCAGATTTCTGTGTATCCAAGAAATAACATACTGCAATTTTACCTCAGTTTCATAAATTGGGATTTTAATTCTCTGAAACTGTGGTTCACATGTGGCCACTAGAGGCAGTACCTGTTGCTGGTTCTCACCCTGGGTGATGAGACGAGCCTCGATGCAGCGTCGAGTCTCAAGGAAGGCCTGTCTCTGAGCAGCCTCTGTTGGGTAGTGTGTGAATATGCCAGCCACATTGACACAAGTGAAGATCAACCCATTGGCCAGCAGCTGGACACAACACATGGTCAGTGAGTCACAGTCACTGTCTTATGGTCACTGTCACACAGGCAGCGCCATGCGCATGAGAAGTCTGGTGGCAAGGACGACGAGGATCAGGGTGATGATGAATAATGTGCTGAGTACCAGGACTAGGATGATGAGGAATAATATGATGAGGGCCGGGATCAGGGTGATGAGGAATGATATGATGAGGACCAGGACTAAGGTGATGAGGAATAATATGATGAAGACCAGGACCAAGGTGATGAAGAATAATATGATGAAGACCAGGACTAGGGTGATGAGGAATAATATGATGAAGACCAGGACCAGGGTGATGAAGAATAATATGATGAGGACCAGGACTAGGATATGAGGAATAATATGATGAGGACCAGGATCAGGGTGATGAGGAATGATATGATGAGGACCAGGACTAGGGTGATGAGGAATAATATGATGAAGACCAGGACCAGGGTGATGAAGAATAATATGCTGAGTACCAGGACTAGGATGATGAGGAATAATATGATGAAGACCAGGATCAGGGTGATGAGGAATGATATGATGAGGACCAGGACTAGGGTGATGAGGAATAATATGATGAAGACCAGGACCAGGGTGATGAGGAATAATATGATAAGGACCAGGACTAGGGTAATGAGGAATAATATGATGAGGACCAGAGTGATGAGAAATAATATGATAAGGACCAGGACCAAGGATAAGGTTGATGAGGAACAATATGAGGAGGACCAGGACCACATTGGGCACAAAGATTATGTGTTGATGAATGACATGCTTATAAAATTAGTCAGTCAATGATTCAACTGGCACAAGAGAATACATCACAGCACAATATACTTTACGGCACACTTTGATTGCGTGTGTAAGTTTTCTAATCATTAGAGTGTCTGCCAATGAACAGGAGATGTGACCTATCACAGCAAACGCTGGAAGTGGCCATCCATTGCCTTAATGATTCTTTCACAGTTAAATATAGAAAGTGGTGGGACAAGCACCAGTAATGTGTAGAAGTGTACACAGGACTTATAAATCAGATGACTTGAAAGCTAAGAAAATGTCAACCACGCGAATTAGCTGCTCATATATAATACATGATTCCCTGACATAAGTCGATTAACATCATCATATATACTTGTTGACATAACCATGGTGTCCATGGAAAATAATCGCTGACAGAATGGATTAAACAAAAGAGATGAAATGGAGAGGTGGGTGAGAAAAGGAAAATGTAACAATTGTCATCATATATTCAATTTACATTGATCTGTTAGAATAAGTTGTTGAATCATTGTCAATTTAGCTGTACAGAAATTCATCACTTTTATAATAAAATAAATAGGAATAATTCACAGCAAAGTGAACACCATGCAAACATATTTCAGTCTTCTACTAAAGTGTACGAGGCCTAACTATTATTTCCTTAATATTCTAAGCGTAAATGCATTTTATCTTATACCAAAGTTTCAAACCTGGCATGAATCACGAAACCAAATGATCTATTACTGATGAAGCTGACTAACTGAAACACAAATAATGTCATTAAAATACAAACACATTTTTAGTCAAATGACCTTAATGATAATCATAGTTGTCTTGGCAACAAACCAAGTTTAATTTATTATCAAAGCGAAACAAGTTTCAAAGTGAAAGTGAAACCGTGCTGCACCTACCTGCCTCCATGCAAAGGTGTGTCCGTGGTACATGAGAGTGGAGCACGCGGTGTGGAGGAGAGCGAGGGAGACTCCGGCGAGGACGGAGTGGCGCATGCGGATGGGGAGGAGGGAGTAGATGAGGTAGATGAAGAAGACAGAGCTCCAGACTCCCTCCGATGCCGTCCGTGTGTCTGGCACCAGACACGCCACCAGCACCACCACCACCAGCAGGCCAAGGGAAACATAACACACTACAAACAGGTGCACCTGGTTGAACCCTGGGTACATAAACACAAACTCCATCGCGATGAGTATCACCACCACGACGCCGAGTACGACGCCCTTAAGGACGGAGGTGGCATCCCCTCCATAGTGAAACCCAACGTGGACAACGCACGCAACGAACACAAAGAAGATAAAGACGATTGTGTTGGTCTGATTGAGTTTGAAGAAGTAGCGCTGGTAGAGGCATTCCAGGTCGGCATTTTTGAACCTCTTTGAACTGAACACCTCACTGACTGCCCTCTGTAGACACAGTCGCCAGTGTTCACCCCCCACGTCCTTACACACCACATCCTCAGCCTTGTGTTCTTCCTGCGTCCGTTGGTCTTCTTCAAAGCGATCCTGCGCCCGCACCCACGCTGACTTGTGGTTGTTTACTGCAGATGCCACTGGCAACTGACATGGCACCTGCTTGCCACCAATACACTGTAGGTTCGTTGCACTGTTCTTCACGGAGTTGATGTCAAGATTCACCCCCTTGAGGTCGTGATTCAACACAGAGGTACTGTTTCCAAGTGGTGTAGTTTTCACATCATCGTTGATGACATTGTTTGACAGCTTGTCTCCTGTGATAGGAGCCGGTGCCACTATGTTACGTGGCATTGTTCCAGTTTGTTTTTCATTCAGTCTTGTGACAAAGGCAAAGTAGAAAATTTCTTATCACATTGTACACTTAAAAGAGAATCTCTCTATCACCACTGACTTGACATTTGACGACGTCCGATTAATGAGCACAGAGAGCACTGTGGTCACAAGATCAAACATCTGTACTGCTTGCTTTCAGCTGCAACAATCTGCTGAAATAGACACTTTCATTTATTTATCCTCCAATCAGATGACTGTAACTCATATGCTGCAGCCACAGCAGTTGATTTTCCAAGTCAGTTATCTGAAAGCAAAACAACAAGGTTTCAATGAGAGTTTGTTGAGGAAGCTTTCATTAACATGCAACTGTGCACCTTGATCCGTGGGCAACAATGTTTAGTGTGCCACCATACTACACTGAGGTAACAATCATTTAGTTATAAAATTTAAGTTATATACATTTTGTATATATATATATATATACATATATATATATATATATATATATATATATATACATATACATATATATATACATATATATATATACAGCACAGCATCCAATCCATATGACCCATCATTTGAAACATTTCAAACATAATTCAGTAATTCACCTAGACCTATTCATTCCAACACCAACTTAAGTCAGTCATGCTGTAACTACAGTGCAAAGACTATTCGTTCAGTTCCACCACTATCTATACCCAGATCATCTTTTTATAGCTGATCTGAGGCATTGTGGAGTGAACTAAATTGCAGACATTTTGAAAAGGCAGCAAGAGGTATTGAATCTCTCAATGCCTATTGTTCTAACCACTACGCCACAACACTTCACCTTAGTTAAACAACAGTAACTTAAAATCGTAATTTAATACTAGTAATTTCCCATTTCTTTTCGTCTTCACATTAAACTAGTCTTCTTATCATATGCCATATCTTTTGTCAATAGATTTAGTACATTGCATAATCATCATTGCCCAGTTAAGAAGGTTAGGATAAAGCAAACATATAAAAAATAGCCCTGGTTTACAAATGGCTTTAAAAATGTGTGTCGTAAGAAGAATGTTCTGTATAGAACATTTCTCACGGATAGACCTGAAACTGCGGAGTCTCGATATAAAACGTATAAAAATAAATTAACTACTATCTTAAGATTGGCAGAAAAAGCATGCTATAAAAAGGTAATACTAAAGAAACATGGGCGATATTGAATAATGTGTTACATAAACAACACCAGTCGGTGAACTTTCCTACACATCTGGTATGTGACGATAGAGACTTTACCAACAAACCCGAAATGGCAAATGAGTTTAGTATGTTTTTTTACAAATGTTGGTCCTAACTTAGCAAAGGATATCAATAATAAGGATGAATGTAATTATGTGTAGGATTATTTAGGAGGTAGTATTGATCAAAGTTTATTCCTCAAACCTGTCGATGAGGAGGAACTTATAACTACAGTGAAAGCATCTACCAAAAAGACATCTTCTGACTTTGAATAAGTACGGACATTGTTGCAAAGGTCATTCATGTAATAAGCAAACCTCTCACTCATATATGTAATAATTCATTTAGATCTGGTGTTTTCCCAACACGTATGAAAATTGCCAAAGTTACACCTATCTTTAAGTGGTACGAAAACTGATGTTACAAATTATAGGCTAATTTCTTTATTGCCGCAATGGAAAAACTGTTTCTTGCCTGAACAGACAGCTTTTTAAATGCAAATATCATATTAAGTTCAAATCAGTACGGGTTCTGTGCTAATATGTCCACATCACATGCGGTATTGGAATTGATTAAGGAAATCACAAATGCTAAGGACAGTAAAAGGTAAAAGCATGCCGTCGGTGATTTATTGATCTTAAAAAGGTTTTCGATACAGTAGACCATGAGAAAAATTAATCATTATGGTGTCCGTGGAATAACAAATGATTGGATTAAAAGTTACCTTTCGAACAGGAAGCAATTTGTATATATTGACGGGTATGTTTCGGAGCTATTAGATGTCCCATGTGGAGTTCCGCAAGGGTCTATTTTAGGTCCAAGTTTATTTGTCCTTTACGTTAATGACATCTGTGACATATCAACATTAGTAAAATTCATACTTTCTGCTGATGATACAAATATATTTTGTATCTGTAACAATCTGACAGAACTATGTGACATGTTAAATAGAGAACTGGCCAAATTATGCAAATGGTTTGCTGTAAATAAATTATCACTCAACTTGTCAAAAACGAATTGTATGTTATTTGGGAACCATCCACCAAATGTTGACATTAATCTGTGCGTAAATAACGAACAAATAACCAGAGGATGTGCATCCAAATGTCTGGGAGTATGTATTGATGACCAGCTACACTTGAAACATAATTCGGCGTCATTTGTCTTTATCTACTGCTAAAACAATATCAGTATCTCTAATTAGCAGTCGCCTTGACTACTGCAACTCACTCCTAAACGATATTGCTAAAAAGGACTTAGCTAAACTCCAACGTATACAGAATTGTTTAGCACGTATAGTACTAAAAGCACCTCGTTTCTCACCATCTCTGCCCATACTTAGACAGCTGCATTGGCTTCCAGTTACATATCGAATAAAACTGAAATTAGCCACTATCACATATCGTACCCTTTCTACGCAACACCCATCCTATTTGTTTGGTCTCCTTCGTTTTTCCGATATCCCCAGGAATCTCAGATCATCTGTTTCACAATGACTTTTTGTTCCAAAAACCAAGCTTAATATTGGCAATATGTGCTTTTTCTGTAGCTGCACCAAAAATCTGGAATCAACTCCCTATCGCTTTAAAATCATCTGAGACTATAAATACCTTCCGTAAAAAAACTATTTATTTGAAATTGCATTCCCACCCTAACCTTCGGCGGTCCCTTGCTCTAATGACGACTTTTGCTTGTCCCTGTTAATGATTTTGCCCAATGATTCTTGTTTGTTGCAACTCTGAGCTGAGATTCCGGGGGTTTTAGGAGCTATAGAAGTTTGTCATTATTATTATTATATTAATATGGTTAGAACAAAACTGTCGTAAGTAGCTGCAATCATTCACAAAGTAAGTTGTTTAATTAATCAGGATGGCATGTACATATTGTATTGTGCCCTGTTTTGCCATGTATTAGCTATTGGAGGGAAACATGGGGTAACCTATGTCTCAAACATCAGGTGTATTACAGTGCTGCTGAAACGAGTAGTTCGTCTGATCTGATCTGTGGCGTAAAGCATTTGGAGCATACCAGCACTTTATTCAAGCAACTGTTTATTTTATTTTGATGTTTGTAAATTTAAGACAGTGATTATATTGTACAAGGCACATCACAATGAACTACCAAATAGTTTGCAAACAATGTTTAAATGGTGTCTCAACACATGGTACTCGACAGAAAGACACCTTTCGAAGTCATCGTGTCCGTACAACACAAAAATCAATGTGTATTTCTGTTTGTGGAGTAAATGGGTTCCTTTAAAATGGAAAGAAGCAAACATTAAACCATTATTTTTTTAAAGAAATCAAGGAGCAAGAATTCCTTGTAAAACACAAATTAATAAATGAATCTCAACATGGATTCCTAAAGTCTAGGTCTTGTCCAACCAAACTCTTGTTTCTTTGAAGAAATTACAAAGTGGGTAGATGGTGGGTCACCAGTGGATGTTGTCTACTTAGATTTTCAGAAAGCATTTGATAAAGTGCCACATCAAAGATTGTTACTTAAACTAAAAGCCCATGGTATAGGGGATGGTGTGATCAGCTGGATACAAACATGGTTGACAAACAGAAGAGAGAGAGTAATAGTAGAAAGGGAGATTTCAAACTGGAAACCAGTTTTGAGTGGAGTGCCACAGCGGTCGGTGTTGGGACCTATATTATTCTTGATATAATAAATGATTTGGTTGATGATGTATCAAGCAAAGTACTGAAATTCGCAGATGACACAAAAGTGTTCAAAACAGTTAAAACAGATGCAGATAAACACACTTTACAGGATGATCTAGCCAAATTAGATAAATGATCTGAAAAATGGCAAGTGTTATTCAATTTTGGAAAGTGTAAATGCATCCATAGGACATGGAAATGTGAACAAAGAATACAAAATGGTGGATATTATATTAGGTAAAACTGTAAAAGAAAAAGACTTAGGAGTAACAGTCACTGCTGACATGAAAGTTTTGGAGCAATGTGGAATTGCTGCTTCAAAGGGTAACCAAATACTAGGGCTAATTAGGAGAAATATCACATATAATGAGAAACAGCTAATTATACCACTGTACAAAGCAATAGTTAGGCCACATTTGGAATATTGTATACAAGCATGGAGGCCGTATCGTAAGAAGGACATAGATAAGCTAGACAGAGTACAACGAAGAGCAACGAAGCTGATTCCTGAACTGAAAGATCTTGATTATGAAAGACGCCTATTAGAATGTGGGTTGGCAATACCAGAGCCTAGGAGACTATCATATAAAGAGGAGACCAAATAGATGTTTTAATTTGTCATGGGATGTACAATTGTTTATGTTGTTGTTGGAAATAAATTATTTACTTAGTTACTTACTAATCCCCTTCAAGTCAGTAATGGAGAAACAAAACACCTCCACTTGCATCATTAGCAGCCTCACCCTAGCTCAGGTGCATGTCTCATAAATACTGCTCTGTTATGAAACCATGCTAATTACTTGTAAATCACAGAATGCAATCATGTTACCTGTCGAGTGGAGAGATGATGGTCAGTTGACCTACTAATTACACCACCAATGGACTGACAAGATCAATCCAAGAGAAGAAAAAAATATAGTTGTTTAAGATGTTAACATCACTCTACGACACAGAACAGAGATAGCAACTGTACTGGTATAACGCAATGATAATAATAATATAACTTCTCCTAACCAGGCGTGGGATCAATTATGTTACATTTGTTTCAATTCAAATTACCTACCAATAACAGCATACTAATTCCATCACAAAAATACCAATTCCGATCACAAATTATTAATTCAAATTACCAATTCCATGTTGACATAAATGACTGTGAAGACTACAACACACATCTTAAACACAATCTTCCGTTCACTTTGTTGTGTACATTTTAAAGGAAGAAATCTTAAGCATATTCAGTTTTTTAATATAAAATTAAAATGTTAAAAATATGATATAATTAAAAAGTAATTGCATTTAAGTAAACGAAGAGGTCAGCAGATGTAGAACGGCCAGGGTCCACTTTCCAATAAAAAACGAGTTAGTGCTGCCATCAAGTGGCTATATTCGTGAAGCAGGTTCTATGAAAATATTTAGGTGAACACATACAGTCACTATAAAATCAGGATTAATAAATATGGTGCCAAAACAAAAAACGATCAGAGTCCCAATGAACAAATCTAGAATGGCCAGGGTCCCAGCGATCAAAGCTAGGATGGCCAGGGTCCCAGCGATCAAAGCTAGGATGGCCAGGGTCCCAACGATCAAAGCTAGGATGGCCAGGGTCCCAACGATCAAAGCTAGGATGGCCAGGGTCCCAACGATCAAAGCTAGGATGGCCAGGGTCCCAGCGATCAAAGCTAGGATGGCCAGGGTCCCAACGATCAAAGCTAGGATGGCCAGGGTCCCAACGATCAAAGCTAGGATGGCCAGGGTCCCAACGATCAAAGCTAGGATGGCCAGGGTCCCAACGATCAAAGCTAGGATGGCCAGGGTCCCAGCGATCAAAGCTAGAATGACCAGGATCAGGCGACCAGGGTCCAAATGATACCTTTTTAAAACCTAAAAATATCAGTTTTGGTTGCACCTGCTGGCAATTCGACTTTACAGTAGTGATGTTTATATAATAATCCTAACAGAAATTGCATTTATAGTGATCTGTAACAAATGCAAGTACACTAATTACCTAGCATAATCAAGAATTGAATATGAGTCCATCGATAGTTGACAGTCTTCTGGAGCCCTTTTGACATTTTTAAAAACTGTGATAACTGATATTTGTTTCTACAATAACTTGCATGCTAAAGGTCGTACTTCCACAAGTACATGTACATCAGTCGGAGGTCACGAAAATGGAATATGATGTCTTTGTCATTTGAGTTTTGCCAAAGATTTTACTCTGTCCCCTGTTTTGAGTATCCTCTGATCTTTATAGCAGGAGGCATTTTCGTATAACTATCACCTACAGGTTATTGTACTATAATAAAATTATATTTTTTACGTCACGCCACTGCTGGGGGGTGCTTTGGAAAAATGTATCACCGCCATGCCGCCTATTCCTGGGAGGGGGGCAGAAAACCATATATCTGCCTTCCAATTGCACAAACCTTTCACAGTCGACAAAAAACACATTAATCATCTCATAAAATTTAGATTTCCACCCGCCATTGACATTTAATGGTGGGCAGAACCATGTCTGCCACCCGGAGAAATTCCAGAGGGGCAGCTGCCCCCTGTCCTCCCCCCTTGTTCCCGCACCTATGCTCCTAGGTCTACTCCTGGAGGTCACCTTCAGCTGTGACACTGACGAAGTGTTTGTTACCTTATCATAATGGTTGTTATTATGTCCTTTACATGTACCGTGTCATAACAATGTAATATACCTACATAATTATAACTTTCAACTGGGAAAGTTTTCAAATAATTCAAAGGAGGGAGGGGGTCTGAGAATTGGAATGCTTTGCACAAATAGGAAAATAATCACAATTGTTTTGGTAACAGGCAGATCAAACTTAAATTACATATTAAGCAAATAAAGTCCAAAAAAATATGTATTAGATGGGTTACAATTGTTTTACATTCTTTTATTTAATCACAAATTATTACACATCAAAGTGGCACATGCATTTTACATATATTTATTGTAATAAATAAAACATTATATTACAGGTGATGTATATTTTATTATTATAATTTTCAGTTCAAAATCATTGAATCCATCCTTTCGTGTTCATCTGTGGACAGCCACATAACATGTGAACTCTACCGTTATCCCCCACGAGTGCAGCAATAGTCAACACCTAACAACTATAAAACAGACCCTCAATGAACAGGCACGTGATCTTAAGCACAAGTAATCGTTGCCCAGAATTCCAGTGTCCTCACTACAAAGAGAGAGAGTATCTCTGATGGTCAATTGTCCATACTAGGGTAGGTTGCATCATAAACTTACCTCTAGTAGAACACAAGCAGCACCGATGCTGAGAATGGCTTCCTGCTATTTAGTAGGCTGCATGTTTAAGAAAATAACAAATTGCAAAGGTTTCAATTTTCATTCTTGGCTATGTGGAGTTACTGCATTAATTAGACCATAACATGTCTAGGAGCTGTAATTCACCTATCATGTTCAGCTCTCTAATGCCTTCTGGCTGGAAAACAGTCCAGTTTTTTCTGAACACATTTAGGTAAATTTACTGGATGGCTTCATGGAAAGAAACCAGGAATATAGATAACTCACAATAAAAACAGGTCCATGGTAATTTGATTACTTTCCACTAATCTCATACTCATTTGACAAACATCAAACCTATGTAGTACAATCTACTAGCTCGTCTGTGCAAATGTGTTATTTAGTTTTGTCAATATCATCAGACAAACTATTCATTTAATTTTAGTTCAACCAAACAAAAAGTTGGTAAACAAATGTAAAAATTGGCTGTGTAGCCTGTGTCTATACATTATTACCATGGCAAGTAAATCCAATCTAGTAACCAAATAAAATTGTTCAATAATTTCAGTAAATCAACAACATGCACATGTGGCAGAGAGCCACAGGGTAGCTTGAAGGCTACATCACATAACTCTCACTCAAAAGAAGTTTACGAAAACAGTTGGACCCAGATATAGATGTAGACTGCAGGTAGCATATTACAGGGTGACAGAGCTTTCAATTATCAAATCAATCATGTTTGCTGGTGTTGTTTTTAAGATGATACAGCAATAATGTCATATAGGCAGAACAAGGGGGGTTTATTATGTTTAAGGTGGCCTCTAGAATTCAGTGATATCGCTTTCAATACATGCTTAGGGGCAACCTTACATCGCCATGATCACCTCTCACAACCACTTAGAGCTCAGATAAACTATAAGGGTGCATAGCAGACTCTTTCAATGTCTAATCTAAGAGGCAATGCTGATTAAGCCACCATATGAACTACTGAGTAGTATAATGCATACGAATTCGAAGTATATTATTTGCCAGTATATATATAATAAGCATTCCTATATAGGAGCTCTAGGCTAACCATATGCCTGACCGTATCTGCTCCTGCTCAAGTCGTGAACATTTACTTGGATTTATACCACCGTATTACCAGTAATATTAACACACTATGCCTTTGATATGATAATATAAAAAGCTTATGTTATATAAGAATTCCCCCGTAACAATATCACGTTTTATTCAGAATTCCTTGACATAAAGTCGAGCCACACATATCGTTCCATCGTGTTTGATGAACGCCAAAGGCTAGTAAAGCCATCCCCTCTAATCTGATCGCACGCCTCAGTGCGACATGACAGTACCGCTTCCTACCTGCGTCCCTGACGAGCGAACACCCAGTCCATTCCTGTCGTCCGTACAGCTACCACCACTGCCAGCCGCCGTTACCGGCATCTCTCTTTTCACCTTTTGTCTCGACATAATTTAGCGCTAACCAACGGCCACACGCGCGCCGCCTGGGTAGAATCTGTCGTTCGCACAAATCACTTACACGGACTTGGTGATGGCGTTCTCTCCACAGGTGAGCCGCTACGTTGCTAATGCAGGTTCCCGGGCCGCCTGCTTACAACCTGTGCAGGTTCCCGGGCGAAGCGAGCACGACAAGTGCACAAGAGACGCCGGAAATAAGACAATTTGCGAACCGTTTGTATAAATAATGGGCAGCGACACATGTTTCCAACGAATAGTTCTCGGTGAAATTCGAAATTCACACGGTATAGTCATGTCACCGATCACAGCGGCAGAGACTCGAGAGCTTACTATATTCGACGGGTTAAACGTGGGGTGCGTTTGCACGCTGATTCGCCGACTAGTTATATACCTGCCAACTTTTTTGAAATTCAGTAGATTCATCAGCGGTTCAGCACGTTTCCCGTGTTGTGCTGCTTCGTCGCGCGGTCACGGATCTTGACATCGGAAGACGGGGGGTGCTGTTGGATATTTTTCGCCGGAAATTCAGCGGTTTAGCACGTCTCCCGTTGTGACGCGCTGTCTCAAAGATGGGGGGGTGCTGTTGAAGATTGCGTAAATCCGGGAGATTTACTTGTATTACGGGAGACCGGGAAATACAAAAAAAAAAGTAAATGAAGTTGTTTATATAATACTTTAGGCGTACATTGCATAGGTATATAAAGCAGTGGCGCTTAGTGACCCGGAGGCAGGAGGGTGCAGTGGCAGATCGAGAAAGCCAGTCTGGGGGCACAAATTGTGTTGTCGAAATTTGGAATTTGGTCTCTACCGCACCGCCGTAACACTTGAGCCGCTGTCTCGGTTGGACTAGTGACTTGGAAGACGGGGGGGGGGGGTCCTGTAGAGAAAAAAACGTATCTTCAGCTCTGCTGTCGTCTGGCTCGACTGTTACCATCAGAAGACAGAGGGGTGCTGTTCAAAGTCTAGGGAGGCACGGTCCGTGGGCCTATTAGAAAAGGCCTGCGGGCACGCCAAATTCCTAAAGTCTAGAGGGACACATGTCCCCCTAGGCCCCTGGATCCGCCTATGGGGTGCACTCGCACCCGGGCGCCGGGTCAGGGGGCGCCGAATTGATAGTCAATTTACCAACTGTGGTGTTGCGTGGGGTTAGAATACGCAGGAACAACAAACGAGTTAACACATATATTCGCGAGAACCCTACAATAATAACCCGGCTTGTCTTACTTCACACTCAGTGTTCGCACATTGTCTCTCAAACGATTATTTTGTGTGATATTTCCCTGAGTGCTTTTACACTCTCATTGCCAGTGGGGTTTATTATGCCCATGAATCTGGCAGGTGCTAACACAACACACCAACAGTCAATCTCTTCACATAGTCTTTCATCCATGCTGGTTCTATCCTGGCACGCACTGGGCGCGCGGACGGCACAGCAGGCGTGTCATGCATCACCGGCGCGTTTGGCTTCGCTCCCTTTGTCAGTACAACTTCCTCATCTCCGACGTCCGAGTCGACGACAACAGGCGCCACTGCACGTTCACCGTCAATCTCCGGGCTGCTATTCAGCTTGTTCGTATTTGCAATGTTTTTTATCTTTCGCTGTTCGTCTCCTCTCTGAGTAATCACAGCATTGCCCTCACGGTCGACTTCATACGGCTCTGCCTCAAATGGTGCGGTTAGCTTGTTCTTCTTGGTTTGCTGGAGTATCACTCGATCGCTAACCTCAGTGTCACTGGCTTTAGCACCTCTCTTCTTGTCAGCATACTCTTTTTCACGTCTTTTCCTCCTCGCATCTCCACCCCCCCCCCCTCTCGAACTTGTATCTGCCACTGCAACTCATCCATGGGCTCTGCTCTCATCTGCATTTTCGGCAACTTGTTCCGCAGTTTATGTCCCAACAACATCTCCGCTGGACTCACACCAGTGACTCTATGGGGGTGGTCCGGTACTGGAACAGGAAGTTATACAGTTCTTTCTTCCTGTCCTTCTTCTCCACCTCTGCGCCCTTAAAGGACTTTATCAGAGTCGAGTTAAAACGTTCCACTTCTCCGTTGCTATGTGGCCAGTGCGGCCAGTTCGTGTTGCGCATCTACACTACTTCTGGCCACTTGGAGAAATAGTACACGACCACCAGAAGACTTTCTCCGTTTGGCAGCTAGTGGTCCACAGAGATCAATCGCGATGTCATCCCAAGGTTCCTATGGCAGCGGGGTCGACCTTACTGGCTAGGGACTTGGTTGGGTACCCACCAATTGGCATGGATAACAGCTCTTGACAAATGTTTCAACGTCCTTGTCCATTCTCTGCCACCACACATTCTCCCTCAACCTGGCCTAGGTGCGTACAATGCCTTAGTGACCATCCTGCGCCAGGGTCAAAGCTTATCTTTGCAACTCCTTGGGAATACGATGCGACTTCCTCTCATCACAATCTGTCCCACGACCCACAATTCACCACGCACAGCCTTGAACACTGTATGCTCAAGGTCAGTCCAGTTGTCTTCTTGGACTCCATGTCGTACATCTGATAACAACGGATCTTCGGCCGGCTCGCGTTCGATCTGCATGGCCGCCATAGCTGCGGGAACAGAGTCCATCACAACCGAGTAGGCATAGTCTTCGATACTGACACCATACTCTGTCTCGCTTCCTTCTGTTGGCAGTCTACTCAGCCCATCTGCAGGGTTTTGCCATCCTGGGAAGTACCTGATCTTGAAACTGTATTGCTGTAAGCTTAACATTAAACAGTCTCGCGTTAGGTGGCTTAGCCTGTCCTCCGTACACTTGTGATGTGTGTGTACTTCAAACTCTCTGCCGTAGAGATACATATGGAACTTCTCACATGTCCACTTCATGGCTAAAGCTTCTTTCTCAAACTGGGAATTCCTGGTTTCTAGGTCACGAAGCTTCCTGCTGGCATAATACATGTTCTTGTACTGGCCATCATCTTGCCTTTGTTGAAACACATCTACCAGACCAACAGGCAAAGCGTCTCTTGACCTTGTCAAACGCCGTCTGTTTTTCCTTGGTCCATTTCCACTTCACTTTGTTATGTGTCAACTCCTACATAGGCTGTGTGATCGTAGCAAAATCTGGAATTAAATTGTAGCTGAACAGTGCTGAACCGAGAAAGCTTCTTACTTCAGCTGCGTTTTTCGGCTTTGGCGCTGCTGCCATTGCCTTGACCTTGCAATCCGTTAACTGCAGACTTTTGTCGGACATTGTATGACCTACGAAGTTGACCTTCCACATTCTTCCAGACCATTCGGTGCTGCGAATGTGGTGATATCCCGGGAGTCTGGGTGTAGCTCCATCTGGTGGAACGCCATGTTCAAGTCGAGCTTTGTGACCACTTTCATTTTCCCCATCTCTTGCACTGTCTATTTTACTGTGGGGATGGACTGGCGCTCTCTTATTATGGCCCTGTTCGCTTTTCGCATATCCAGGCGCATCCGGACATCTCCATTCGCCTTCTCCACAATGATTAATGGATTTACCCACTGTGTAGGACCACCCACTTTTCAATGACATCCAAATCTTCCAACTCTTTCAGCTTTCGCACAACTTTCTCTCTTCTGCTGAACGGTATTCTTCTGATTGGCTGGGCCACTGGCGTCACACTCTCGTCTATGTTCATCTTGAGTTAATAATTCTTCAGTCTGCCAAGACCACTGAATACTTGAGGATGCATTTTTCTCTCTGCTTCTCCTTGGTTAATCTGTCTGCTGGGCAAGCGTTTACTGTAAGGCCAACTCTGAGCACTCCCTTCTTAATAGAGCGACATTGTCGCCTCTAACCACAGACACTCGTGCGGCATCGATTTCTCCAGCTCCTTGAACTGACATGTACACTTCACAGCTGCCCATCACCTCCAAAGGGCTCTAAGATGCGTACACGTACTTGACTACTACAGCTGTTCGACTCCAAGTCTGACATCTTGCGGAATACGTCTTCCGGGATTATGTTGCAGCTAGAACCAGAGTCTACAGTCTTGTTCACACACTTCCCCTCGATGTTGACTGGCATTGCAGGCGCACTGGGACTCACAGAGAACACGTAGAACGTATCACTCCCTCTACTATATTGTCTCTTTCCTCAATGGCTCTAACGTTTTGTTCCACACGTCCTCTCCACTTGCTTCCACGACCACGCGGGTCTACCAGCATTGGTGGCGCCGCCCTGTTGACGCTTTGTGTGACAACAAACGGGGAAATGTCTGATTTTCCCACACTTCTCGCATGTGTGATTTTTCGACCTCCAACAGTCTTTTCCCATGTGTCCAGTGCCATCACATTTCCAGCATTTTCCTTGGAATTTGCTGTTTGAAGAGTTAGTGGTGAAACTACCGACCTGTCCGGTGTAGATGGCTTTTGCTTTATCACTGGCACCAGCAGGCGCCAAAAGCAAAGTCTCCGTCTCACGGTTTCCTGAAGTTTTGGCTAGGGTTAAATCTTCCTGTCAATATATTTTCTTCTTCAACACGTGTAAAATACAGTACCCGATCTCTGATCTGGTTGTCTTCTTCATCTCCATATTCACAACATTCAACCTTTTTCTTTAGTCTGACAATGAAGCAGCAGTGCAGTAGCCAGGAAGTTTTGTCGCTCTTTAGGCACATTTTTCTTCACCTCGAAGTATTTTTCCAGTGCTTGTAGAAATGTGTCATAGTCATTAGGCTAGCATTCCCGGTATCAGTCAGGGTCTAAAAGAGCTCTATGTTATGTGTCACACCAGATGTGTCACACCAGATACGATGACACACATTTCGAAAAAAGACTTCCAGTTTTTCCATTTATTCGCCAATCCAGAAATATCAGTTGTGTTAAATTTGAACGGCGCGTAAATTCACTAACGGCAATGATTCCCCTCGCCTTGTGTAGCTACTTACGGCTGCTTGGAACGTGTGTTCAAAATGTCGTAGACGTAGACGTATAGGTGTGCTTAATTGTTAAGTTAATACCTTTTAGTACATATTCATACTGGTTTTGACCATCCTCGTCGCCAAAATGTGGTGTTGCATGGGAGTAGAATACGCAGGAACGACAAACGACAACTTCTAGTTTACACATGTATGCGCCAGCACCCTACAATAATAACCCGGCTCCAAATAGACAAAAAAGTCAGCACATTTAAACGGGTAGCCGGAAACGGGAATACACCGACTAAGCGAAAAAACATCGTATGACATACGCGATTCTGCTGTGGCAATCACAGTGTGAACTTGGCTGGTGTCCAGTCTATCGCAAGGAACTACTATCGACATTCTTGAAAAATTTAGTTGATATTTATGTTTCGCAAGTTCAACCCTGTGATTGGAGATGTGTAGGCAGACGGAGCCCGTCAAAAGGCTGGCGGTGCCCACCATAGTTTATCGGCAGTTCGATACCCAACGGAGGCCCTGGTGTGCCCGAGTGAAGACTGTCCTAGCTATGTAACAACGACTGGTTCGGTGACACTGTTGGACTACGTGAGAGGCTGTCTGCAGCCAGGGAGGCTGCGGGAAGTTGCTCCACGGCGTCGTAGTTTGACGACAAAGCTTTGCGGAGAAAGGCAAAGGGTGGTGCATGGACTGGGGAGTTCACGTTCAGAGAAGCTAGGATATATGCCGACCGAAAAGGATGTCCGGATAACTAGCTCGAGGCAAAAGTTTTTTGGCCGAAAAGGAATTGAATGCAAAATTTAGCTTTCCGATGGACAGACACACGGTACATCTCACGGACGTTGATCACAGGGTTCGATTGATCTACCCTTCGTCGTCAAAACTGTACAAATCAACGAACATTAAAACATAATTTCGGATGGAAACGTAGTCTATTCAGAGATTGCGATTGAGGAATGCTTATTATATACCTGCCAAGTCTCCCGGAAAACCCGGGAGTCTCTCGAATTTGTGGTGTGTATCCCGTTCTCCCGGAATACAGGCAAATCTCCCCTATTTCAGCTGAAAATCTCCAACATTTATCATGTACGTTGACGGGTAGCAGGAAGTTCTCTCTGTCTATAAAACCGTGGCTTGTGTTACATGTAGTGTTTGAGAAGTAAAAGTAGACTAGTGTAACTCGCGACCGGCGGAGTCAGATATTAGGAACAAGTACAACTCTCCCCCCCCCCCCCCCCCCCGACGCTCACAAAAACACTGGTGGCCGAACCATATTTATGTTGCGTAGGCTGATCCAATTACCTCATTCGGCCCGCACAGATAACACTTACAACTAGATAAACTTTATTTGGCCGATCGCTAAAACAGTTTGCGGAGCGATGGTCTAATATAGTATAGTTCTATAAGACAGCATTGAAGCAACCATGTGATGAACATATATGTCCGGATAGCCGATCAGGACAACCTCTGGCATCATCTACTATCTTCAGAAGACGAATGGGCTGGCTCGGCCATGTCACAAGGCTCCCACCTACTAGACCTGCCCAACAAGCGCCATGGTGGATACCAGTTGGCCAGAGAAAGAAGGGACGACCAAAAATGAACTGGCGCCAAACAATCGACCGCGACCTACAGCTGATCAACAAAAGTTGGAGCGACGTCAGAACACTAGCAAGCGACAGATGGCGTGCTTTGACTCCCTCGTGCGTCTCTAGTCGCGGGAGCCGCTAAGTCTAAGTAAGTAAGTCTAAGACAGCACGTCTTAAATATTACAGTGAAGCCATTAGGTGCTCTTAATGTATTGACACGCTCATGGCACTAAACACACACACGTTTGCCTGCAACTCGCATAGCAATCTACACGTGTAATTATAATCGAATAAACGTCTGAATGTATGCGGGTAAGATAACGTTTTCTTCTTAGACGGCTTGAAACTCGAGCACGAAACTTTCAGGAATTAATCTACGACCTCACGAATAGGACGTAACACCTACCTATATATTTCTTGTCTTCAAAATAACCTACATATGTCAAAATGTTCACCTTTTCGGGGTAAATCAGTTGTTCGGAATGTAAAACGTAACGTGTGCTTAATACGTGAAACGTAACCTAACAATCGCAGGAACCACACGCGCGCGGCAAATACTTCGGGAAACGACCCCTGCGTCACAGACTTGGCAACTTTAAGTAGACGCTGGCACAGTTAGCTTAGGTCTACCTTCATGCAACTAGCATAGCAATACGATTATTATTATTATTTGACAATTCTACTCTATAACTGGACGTGAACTTCGCATTCTCTCTCGACTTTCGTTATTTTGAACAAACAACGAGTACCTGCGAGCGCATATCGGTGTAAGGATGCTGTGTGTTTTCTAACATTTGGTAAATATTAGTATAATGATTGTCATTTATCTACCAGGGCATCCCGTCAGGTAACGGGCTTTTTTGCTAGTTATTGCAATCAGCCTGATATTGCCAGTTAAACGTGCTAACACGTTTTCGTTTTTTATTCGTTACGTTACGCTTACCCAGAAACCCTTAACACCATATAGCGCTTCGTAAAGTTGACTCGGTGACTCCACCTTCATAAGTGTGACATTTTTATGAATGACCCCTACCGTATGTTAGAAATGTATACTTCGGTGAAACATGCACCTACAGAAAGCTGCCACCTCAAGGTGTCCCAACAACTAATTCTGACTTGGTAACAAAATCCCGCCAAAATACAACGAGGTACCAGGGCACCTCCTGGATCCGTCCATGTTATTACACGATAATCACATTGCATGACTATTTTGTAAATATTCTCGGACTTCCAGTGGTCTGCCTGCATGGATCGAGTTAAGCCCGGCGATCACGTAACAACGCGACTGAGTTTTAGTGTCTTAGACGCGTCTACGACTCGTTACGTGTATGCCCCCTTGCGACACGCATGTCTTGAGGGCAGTCTTTATTATTATCATCAAGTTTTTAACGGGTCGTAGAATATCAAACATGTTTGAAATAAAAAAACACGTAGTCGCAGACAAACCGCCGTCTGCGAGTCGTATCGTTACATGTATGCCGGTACAACTGCGTCTGCGACGCATTTTTTTGCATTCCAAAAGTGCATGAGGCACTTAGCCAATCAAGAGCTTCCTAGAAGTAATTGACTCTCCCAAAAATAGATAAAATGGCAGCAACCATTTTTTGGAACGAAAATTTAGAAGAAACATTCATAGATCTCTGGCAGGAGAGGCCTTGTTTGTTTGATTCCACAACAAAAGAATATAGCAATAGGGACTTGAAGGCCAGCTCCTGGGAAGAAATGGCAACAGGGCGTTTCTGTGTCACCGAGTGCCTGCGTTGGATGTGTCGGGTGTTCTTCGCTAGCGCCCGTATATCGATTGACCTGTAGGAATTTAAGGAATTTGAACATCACCTCTCTTGTTCTAGCTGTACCGTTGGCCCATATTTGGAGCAGTATATGTAATATTTTATGTGTTTATAGATTTATAATTGTGTATATAGAGTCTATATACTGCCGGTGGTCCTCAATTTGGCCGTACTCAATAGAACAAATTGATTTAACAATATTGGTTTTTATTTATGTAACTTATCATGTAAATGTCCCATGACAGCAACCCACAAAGATTGACGAAACTGTATTCGCGCAACCACCTAGCGGATGTCGTAGTCCGGTAGATGGCGCCAATCAATGGCGTTAAATTTTATCCGGGTGATGTTTATATGCATATGTAAGGCATAATATTTGGCACCAGTAGATCGCGTAGCGATAAATAATATTCAGTAGTCAAATATGTTTCGTTTGTTGTCGTAATACGAGCGTTATATTTAGAGTACATAATTATAATTTGCTGTTTCAGATTTGTAACCAAGTATAAGAGTATGTCACGTGACGTCGCATAGTCATGTGCATCACTAAGGGCGTATTTCTTTTGCAGTCCGCGGAGACGCCGGAAGCGGAGAAAGCGGAGAGGGTCAAATAGAATAGACTTCGGCGCACATCGGAGATGATAGCAACCGCCTTGTTATCGCCCATAAACAACATGGACGCAGAATCACTAGCCGAGTCGTTTTGTTAGTTGTTTTTTATTAAACTACGATGATGCTTACAACATTAAATATGTTACATATGCTCACAAGTTCACATCATGTGCTGTTATATTATTAGTCAATAATTTTTACTACAAAAATATGCATTAATATTGTAACAAAAATAAACACTATGTCGTATGTGTAACGCCTGTGTCAATGCCGATGCGTTCATGTGATCTGTGTATAACATACACCGCATTGTTGTTGCTTAATTTGTAGTGTTCGCCACGTGTAGCAAGCAAATAGGGTAGAACAAATGGATACTCGAAAAAAAAACATTGAGTATTGCAATCACATTTACGTTAAAATATGTATTTATTCGTGTACTGTGTATAATTGGAGGGGCAAATTATAAAAATAGTGTGTAGACCTACTATCAGACCTGGGTTCAATTAACTTTTGTCAATTCCAATTAAATTGCAATTCATGTTTATTTACCAAGGATCAATTCCAATTTAATTCAATTTACTCACAAGAAGGATCAATTCCAATTCAATTCATTTTATTCAAATAAAATTTGAGCACATTGTTGATAAATTCAATTCAAATAAGAATTGAACCCAGGTCTGCCAACTAAACATTGATAGTTGTGTGCACAATATCATATTTAATATGTAACTTGTTAAAATCATGATGTGCTGTAGGGCATGGTACTTACTCATCAAAGATGGGACATCTATGTGTTGTGTTTAATGATGTAACTATTAGAAATAAATAAGAAAGACATTTCTTATCCAATAAAAGCGTGCATGCTATTGCATGATGTAATCCCACATGTTCACATTACATGATTGTACATCTTTTTACAAGGCACATTGTATATGTCACACATCCATTGTATGGTCCTTCAAGAAGCTGGGTGTATAAAAAATATGTGGTTGTATTTGCATGGCAAACAGTTCCCTTTAACACATTCCAATACAATAAGTATTGTTTAATTCGCATTACACTGATGATGTGTTCACGGAAACTGTTTGAGAGTAGCTGCCTAACCTGAAGGAGACGAGAAACAATCTTGGATCATCACCAATGTCACGATCATAGTCAAAGCAATATGTGTGTTTTTCATGATGTAATTTTCTTGCAACGGATAAATAAAACAGTTGAATTGCATTATGATGTTACCCTTACTAAATAAGTACATTTAATGTATGTGCAAATAATTCCATGCAACAAAGGTGCATGTTCATATCATATTTATGTAGGCATTTGTTTTCATATTAGTGTGTAGGCATTTGTTATGCAAGCAATACATTTTGACTGTCACAGGAGTGATATTGAGTAAAGAATAAAAAAATATGTATACAATCTCTTCACGGTTCAAATTAAATCTTCAAGCACTGTTTCTGATTAATTTGTTTGTGTGTTTTTTATTAATCACATAAAAAATACATCACTTCAGATAGAAAAGTGGTAGGGGCGACATCAAAACTACATTACACATGCTGAAGGCAATTAATGGAATCAGTGGATGTGCACAACCAGTACTGTTTTGTATGCAACATTCAAACACCAACAGGAATTGAACCTGCCACACATCACTGGACCATTATGAACCCCACCGCTCTGATGCGTGGTAACATTGCATGAATTACAACATTGAAAATAACAGTAATCTATTTCAAATTATCTAATTTTTTAAGAAAAAATTAAACATGTGCTATTTAATTTCTGAAAATCCTTACATTATTGATTCATACAATACATGTTAAAGTAAAAATGGATGCTTGTAAATAATGTAATGAAAATTTTAATAAAATTGTGTTATTAATATTACCCTGCATTTACTCAGTTCCCTGATTCCAAGAATGGTATGCTGTGCAGCAAACAACCACACCACTATAGTGGTATCTGATGGCACTGTTTTATGGGGTACCAAAACATAACAATACGAGAATGTTATTAAATGTACATTCATTGTTTTGATACTGCATCATGACTGCAATAGACAATATAAACATGTCACAACGCCACTAAGCTCTGTTATACAAAGACAACTTGGATCAATATCTTTATGCTGATGATACTCAGATCTACATTTCGTTGGCTACCCCGAATACAAATCGCTCCCTTAACCAACTTAGTGATTGCCTTCAAGATATCTTCCACTGGATTATTGACAGCAAGTTGAAATTAAATGCAATTAAAACTGGTTTGATCATTATTGGTACTCCAATGCAGCGTAGTAAACTGGATGGTTTTTTCCATACACATATTTTGAATCAGTATATCACACCAGCAACCTCGGTGCGGAATTTAGGAGTGATATTTGATAGTAACTTCAATGTCCGACAACACATATCTCAAACATGTCGCTGCTGTTTTTATCATATCCGTGATCTTCGCCGTATTCGCAGGCATGTTATTTTCTGTTGCTAAAACTATTGCAACAGTGTTTGTAGCAGCAGACTTTAGTATTGCAATTCCATCGTTTATAATATCGCAAGCAAGGATATTACAAAACTTCAGCATGTCCAACATTTTCTAGCAAGAGTAGTTACAAGTTCTCCTCGTTTTCTTTCGCTCTGTACCACATTTGAAGTCTTTGCATTGGCTTCCTGTATGATACTGTTATTTAACTAGGTGGAATACGGTGCAATTACCAGTATTATCACACACGCACACACATGAACCCCTATTATTATTCTCAAGCGGCCAGATAGGCATTGGAGAGAGGGGGAAGGAAGGAGGCAGATCATTCGTTTAGAAGACGAATACAGGATGGGATGAAGGAATTT
The DNA here is from genome assembly GCA_963995525.1 of Escarpia spicata. Taxonomy (NCBI): domain Eukaryota; kingdom Metazoa; phylum Annelida; class Polychaeta; order Sabellida; family Siboglinidae; genus Escarpia; species Escarpia spicata. The sequence continues at coordinate 75,808,940 of OZ023205.1, read as the reverse complement.
AGAGAGCGACCGAGTCTTAGTTGAGGCAGCTGAAAACGACGGCCAGATTGTAACAGTGATTTAGGGGGTGATAGGGATCCAGAGAGATCTGCCTTCCCTTCCTCTTTGCCCTCCGCCTGTACAGGTCGTCTACAGTGGTAAGTTCCTCTCCAATCACCTTGCTGCCGAGTCTGATGACGCGACTCAGGATATTCCGATTGGTGACACTCAATCCACCATGCCATGCCAGAAAGCCAAAGGTTACAGTACTCTCAAGGTAACAGCCATAGAAGGTCCTCAGAACATGACGGCTCACCCCGAGGGATCTGAGTTTACGCAGAAAATAAAGCTTCTGTTGGCATTTCTTGTTGTTCAAAGCTGTGTTTGCACTGAAGGTCAGTTTAGAGTCAATTACGGTACCTAGGTACTTGTACTCTGATACACGCTTGACAGTCTCATCATTGATGACCAGGTCTTTGGGTTGGGTGGGGTCTCTCCTGAAGTCAATGATGAGCTCCTCAGTCTTCTGGGCATTAAGAAAATGCTCCCTCTTAGTGTTAGATCAGTTGAAAATATTACAAAATTCCGTCATCATTTAAAAACTTATCTTTACAACCTTGCTTATCTATCGTAGCTCCCTGGCGCCTTGACCCATCTGTTGACAACTGGAATACTATTTATGGATTTTAAGATTGACCAATCCTGTTGTTTTGATGCGCCTCTGAGCTTGGTTTCCAAGGATTTAGGCATAATAGAAGTTATCTTATTATTATTAATATTTAAATATAGCATACTCTGCATGTTTACGACTTACCGGCTATGTTGCGTAGACCTGTTTCTGTATCATGCTATTTTAACAGAATGGATGCAGTATAATTCTCATCTAGTCATCTGTGTTTACAGAGTATACCCAGGCAGGTTCCTTATTTGACATTTCTGATTTCAATCATTAAATGTTTTGTCATCATGGCGATAATACAGAAAACCCTTATTTCACTTAGTTGAATAACCCAAATACATATTTACACGCTTCATCGTGTATATTGTTCAAGTAAAATGTATATCATTGCGTTATCACATGTACAAAGCAAACTGAAAACTACATATTTCAGTTTATATTCTGTACAATGCTACTTACCTTTCGTTTATATTCCGCCATGTTGAAAGTCACGTGGCCGATTCAACCGGAACCTCTCCGCATGCAACATGCCCTACAGGCGGAGAAATCGGAGCGGTCCGGAGAGCCTCTCCGGGCTGTTCTTTTTAACGCGGAGAGATCACGTGATCTCTCCGCGTCAAATAGAATAGCAAATTTCTCTCCGCGGACGTCCGCGGACAGGTCGGAGAGACAAAAGAAATACGCCCTAAGTTAATTTGTTATGTCGCAATTGTAATGTTAATACAGCTGTTCTACAACGGCGTCATCTACCGGACTGCGAAATCCGCTACATTTTTGCGCGAATAAATACACTTTCGTCAATCTTTTGAATAAAACTACATCAATATATATATAGGACATACGTAATATACAAAAGTTAAACTTAGCAACAACAACAATTATGGAAATGTTATTACACACAGAAATGTATGGTCAGGGAGACTATCATTACGGCATTATGCATGCCGCTAACATAAGAGCCACCCTGTTATACAATGTATAATTTTTTTTTTATACAAAGTCATAATATAACAATAATGTTTGTATTAAATATGGTTTTATAAGTAATAATAATTAATTTACAGTGTTTAACACTAACTAACTAACTCATTCACTAACATTAACTAACTACTAGGGATTCCTAATGGCAGAAATCTGAATGAGTACTTTAGTTCAGTGTTTACCAGAGAAGATATTAGTTCACTGCCAGTACCAGAGGCTAAGTTCAAGGGGTCAGATTCAGACTATTTAGGACAATTAATTGTAACCCCGGAAATGGTAGCTCAGAAAATAAGGGCTATGAAGGATAATAAATCACCTGGAGTGGATGGTATTCCACCCAAACTACTATTGGAAATTGTAGAACAAATTAGCATACCGCTTGCAACAGTTTTCAACTTGTCATTAGAAGAGGGAGTGGTTCCTTTAGAATGGAAAGAAGCAAATATTATACCGTTATTCAAAAAAGGTTTGAGAAACAAGTCAGAGAACTATAGACCAGTGAGTTTAACATCGGTGATTTGTAAATTATTAGAAAGACTAATTAAAGATCACATGGTGGATTTTCTTGTTAAACAAAACTTGATAAACCCATCTCAACATGTTTTTTTTTAAAGCGAGGTCATGCTTAACAAATATGTTATGTTTTTTGGAAGACATCACTAAGTGGGTAGATGAGGGATCACCAGTAGATATCGTCTACTTAGATTTTCAAAAAGCTTTCGACAAAGTACCACATCAAATATTACTGCTTAAACTAAAGGCCCATGGCATAGGAAATAAACTGGATAGAACAATGGCTGATTGACAGAAGACAACGTGTAGTAGTTGACGGGGAGGTTTCAAACTGGAAATCGGTATTGAGTGGGGTACCGCAGGGATCAGTATTAGGTCCTATATTATTCTTAATATATATCAACGATTTGGATGATGAAATAACAAGCAAGGTGTTGAAATTTGCGGATGATACAAAAGTGTTTAGAAGGATTAAAAGTGATGGAGATAGACAGCATTTACAAGATGATCTTGACAGGTTGATCAAATGGTCTGAAAAGTGGCAAATGCTGTTCAATTTTGGGAAATATAAATGCCTCCACACAGGACATGGGAACGAAGAAGTAGAATATACAATGGGGGGTATTGTACTAAGTACTACTGTAAAAGAAAGGGACTTAGGGTTAACCATTGGTGCTGATATGAAGGTTTCAGAGCAGTGCGGAATTGCAGCTTCAAAGGGAAATCAAATTCTTTGATTAATTAGGCGAAACATAACGTATAAGGAAAAAGAGCTAATAATACCGCTGTACAAAACAATAGTTAGGCCTTATTTAGAATATTGTATTCAAGCGTGGAGGCCATATCGCAGGAAGGAGATAGATATGCTAGAAAGAGTGCAGAGGAGAGCAACTAAAATGATACAAAATCTGAGGGATCTTAGTTACGAAATACGCCTAAAAAATGCGGTTTAACAACACTAGAGACCAGGAGATTGAGAGGAGATCAGATAGAAGTGTTTAAAATATTGAAGGATTATGAAAATATTGATAGAAATATGTTTTTTTCAGTTAAGAAAGTTAAAAGGACTAGAGGATTTGCATTAGCAAAGGAGCAGAGTATATTGGATATAAGAAAGTTTTCATTTTCACAAAGGACTGTAAATGAATGGAACATATTACCTGCTGATTGTGTGGGTGCTAGTAGAGTGAATATGTTTAAAAATAAAATCGACACATACCTCAGACGGGCGGGATACACATAGATAAAAGGGTCGGACTCTCGATAAGCCAAAGGGCTTCCTTGTCCACCTGCCACCTAGAGTTAATTCTCTGGGTGGCAATCTTGTTAAATCTTGTTAAATCTACTAACACTAACTAACACCAAACAAGCAAAATAAAACATTAGAATAATAATATATAAATTACACTAATATTAAAATAAAACTTACATTTATTCAATAGTTAAACGTTATCAAATTATTTATTTAAAACAAATATCAAAATAGTTAGCCAATAACACTAATTAATACTAATTAACTGTTTAATAGCCCTACTAATATTAATAAAAAAAACATAAATATTTAACCCTAAAAATATTTTTTTAATACCAAAAGTCAAAAACAATACAGCTGTACAATTGTCTGATGTTACAAAACACTGTAATGGTGATTCGTTCTGTATAGTCATAACTAAACAACATACAAAGTTTACAAACCGTTTAAGTTAGAAGGTTTGTGTTATTTTCAAATATTGTTAGTACAAATATAACAGTTTGGGATAAAACATTCAGTTTCATAATTCCTTATGAAGTATTTTTACAGTATATTGAGAAGCTTTGGAGAGAATGGGTATAAATCTTATTTCTGAGATCAGATGGTACAGTGTTAACAGTGTGAATAATTGAATGGCTAATGCAATTAGAGGCAAAATTATGATTTACTCGGTTTATGTAGATATAATTACTGCTTCTGGTATGATAGTTATCAATGTTTTAATTAGTAGGCCTATTAAAGTATTACGGTAATTTTTTATTTAAAAATTTATGATGTCCATCAGAAAGCCAAATTTGGCAATCAGTCCCTTTTTAGCCGACAGACTTTTGCCTCGAGCTAGTTATCCGGACATCCTTTTCGGTCGGCATATATCCTAGCTTCTCTGAACGCTGCAGACAGCCTCTCACGTAGTCCCACAGTGTCACCGAACCAGTCGTTGTTATATAGCTAGGACAGTCTTCACTCGGACACACCAGGGCCTCCGTTGGGTATCGAACTCCCGTTAAAGTATGGCGGGCACCGCCAGCCTTTTGACGGGCTCCGTCTGCCTACACATCTCCAATCGCAGAGTTGAACTTGCGAAACACATGATAATTCAATTTAATTTTCAAGAATGCCAATAGTGGTTCCTAGCGGTAGACTGAAGACCAGCCAAGTTCAAACTGTGATTGTCATAACTAAAGAGCAGAATCGCGAATGATATACGATGTTATCCGCTTAGTGGGTACGTTTACTGTCAATTCGGCGCCCCTTGAGTCGGCGCTCGGGTGTGAGTGCACCCCCCCCCCCCGCCCCAAGGTCACTACGTCACTGCTGCAGTAAGCCTATTGCAGAGACATATTTCATAATTTGTTAACACAATGTTACCTAATATCTTTAAATATAACTGTGAGCCATATATCTTTTGACGTGTACGTGCATGAGTCCTCTATACTAAGTTGAAACGTTTCAACTTAGTATAGAGGTATACCTACAGACCTCTAAAACAGGAGAGCCCCAAAATGCTACTTTCTGTTTCTATTTTCCAGAGAGGTGCAACGCTATATTAAAGTTCAATTTTGCGTAATTTTGTGAATGTAAATAGTCAAATTAATTATACAGCTCTATATGATTTATGAAATCAAACTTGCTGCCAGTTGCTCGTGGTTCTAACATGACCGGCGATACACGTTGCAGTGTTGAGGTCCGTATGTAAGCGATGATTCCGGTGACCCCGCCAAATACACGTGAGACGGCCACACACTACACATGTAGATGGCCTACATATTATGATGGTTAGAAAATTGTAACAAAATTATTGTCCAAGTGTATGATACTAACCTATATTATAAAATAGAGCGTGGGTCACCGTCGCGTGAGCGTCAGCATGCGTGTATGTTTGAGCATATTTCCGTCAGTTTCGCATATATGTATTCATACAAACAGTTTGTGGACGGTATAAAAACATGCGGTCAAGACAGCCAACGCATGTATTTAGTCGGCCGACTTTCATATTGTTTTCATGTAAAGTACGTGTTGGTAATCTATTTTGTTATTTAAAAAAAATTATAACATTCTATTCCGTCTAAAAAAATTGAATGCTGAACTATTCGTTATAAGCACACTGTTCACAACAAAATAATTAAAACAAATAACTGAATTACTCACCTCCCTGCAAATGAAATGATAGACCAATTTAAAATTGTAATTTAAAATAGTCACTGACATCCCTAATTTTACATAATAATATAGAATTACATGAACTGTTTATGGTCATTTCCATTTTCTATAGAATCCTATCAAATATTCTATTTAATTTTATACAAAATCTATAGTCAGTTTTCTTTCCATAGAATGCTATAGCGTATTCTACAGAATTCTATAGAAAGTAAAGTGGCTATAGATTTTCAGTAGAATTTTGTATAATATTCTATACAATCCTATTAAAAAGGAAATTAACTTAAACACATAACATTCTATATAATTCCATATAATTATATAGAAAATATATATAATTCTATACCTTTTTTGACAAGGGTTACAAATATTAACCTTTTAAGTAAAAAATGCGTAATCTAGTATTTGCTTTGACAGTTTATAAGATTTAAAAATACCACAAATATAATAGAATGCGTTATGGAAGATATTAATAAATTGGGAGAGATTCACGTAGAATAACAGTACCTTCGTCGTAATCAAGAATGTAGGCGTAATGTTTGTGTGTTTACGTATGTAATGTATGTGTGTTTACTGGTTCAATTTACAAAGCAAACCAGTGATCACATTGATCATAGTGATCAAAACGATTACGGCTGTTTGACTGCGTGCAGATTTGAAATGTTACAAAAAGTTAGAATGACGCAATTAATTTAACACGAGCATAAACACCCCTAAAATTTACATCGCCTGGATGGACGGTAGGCCTCATCTGCCGCAACTGTATTGTAAACATTAAGGGCATTTAGCAATCGCCTGTAAATCTACCAATTGGTCTCTGCAGGACAGTTACTTGTCCAATGTCCACCTAAACTAACGACATTCTGGTCAACATCGAGGAGACGCAAGGACACGACCCTATTAATTAGGACATGACCTTAACGTTTCTGATGCGTTCAAATGGTTTATTTCACGCTTACCCTAGCTGACCTCGCAACGTTACAACTTTATGAAGGTACCATCGTCGCGCCTCAGTTTATGATGACCTCAGTAATACAGCCACATCGCAATTAAGGTCAGTGGGACAGTTCCAAGTTAGTTTGTGACAGTAAAGTATAGGAATAACTATTCTAGCTATTCAGATCCCACGCACGCACGCACGCACGCCCCCCCCCCCCCCCACACACACTCACACACACCTGCACACACATATAAGCTCTATATATAACTGTGCTTTAAAAGGGCGTGTCGCTTGAGTAGACACATACATTTTTGAGGAAATCGACACGTGCGAAAATCTTTTAGAAAATATGAAAATAAAAATTCTTATACATTTGATGAATTAACTAGTTCACTATCTTACCTGATTATAATGTATTGACAATCCACAGCTGTATGTGTCTGTAAAATGTTCTCACAAATCGTGACTGGAATTGCTAATTAATTAATCTTTTATATCATATTCCTCAAGCGTGCTTGATTTAATATATGTATTAGAAACTCGTATGCATAGACAGACCTTTGTCACTAAATTACCCATTTTCACAGTTTTTGACAGTTACAGTGTGTTCAACCTTGTGCGTTTTGCCCCCCCCCCCCCACCCCCACCCCGTAGTTCGTGGGCGTTTTGCCCCACATGTTCAATATTTTAAAAATACAATTTATATATTAGTACTGCTTTATTTTACGCATCTCCAAAAGTCACAATACAATGGTATCATTTTTGTATAATCCAATGATTTGTTTCAGTTTCCTGTACTCATTAAGCCACTTTTGTGGGGACCATTTTTATACCTTTTGGAGAACAATAGTTTAACAAACAAATTGCTGCGTATATAGTCCTATTTAGTTTACTGCGACCGTACTCTAACTGAGCGCGAAGAATTACATGTTGTTCCGTGTGGCTATTTCGAAATTATTATTTTCGATGCATGTAGCTAGGGCGTGGGCGTTATACTCCAAACGTTGCATTATACCCCGTGCTACTCTATAGCAAGCTAGCTGAGGTGAAAAGAAGATGCAATAACAAAATTACCCGAGACAGGGATGGGAATAGTAAGGACGTGAATGGTAGGACGGTGATCAAGGATAAATATGGGACGTTAAGGATAGAACAAGAGGCAGAAACCACTGAACCAGGGAGGAAGTAACAAGTGTCTCGAGTTAACAACGTATGTAGAGGGGATAGCGGATATCACTGATGCAGAGATGGTGGGTGAGTGGGTGGGTGGGTGGATGGGTGTGTGTGTGTGTGTGTGTGGGTGGGTGGGTGGGTGGGTGGGTGAGTGAGTGGGTGGGTGAGTCGGTGAGTGGGTGGGTGAGTGAGTGAGTGAGTGAGTGAGTGAGTGAGTGAGTGAGTGAGTGAGTGAGTGAGTTAGTGAGTGAGTGAGTGAGTGAGTGAGTGAGTGAGTGAGTGAGTGAGTGAGTGAGTGAGTGAGTGAGTGAGTGAGTGAGTGAGTGAGTGAGTGAGTGAGTGAGTGAGTGAGTGAGTGAGTGAGTGAGTGAGTGAGTGAGTGAGTGAGTGAGTGAGTGAGTGAGTGAGTGAGTGAGTGAGTGAGTGAGTGAGTGAGTGAGTGAGTGAGTGAGTGAGTGAGTGAGTGAGTGAGTGAGTGAGTGAGTGAGTGAGTGAGTGAGTGAGTGAGTGAGTGAGTGAGTGAGTGAGTGAGTGAGTGAGTGAGTGAGTGAGTGAGTGAGTGAGTGAGTGAGTGAGTGAGTGAGTGAGTGAGTGAGTGAGTGAGTGAGTGAGTGAGTGAGTGAGTGAGTGAGTGAGTGAGTGAGTGAGTGAAATGATGATACAATGACATCCAGTCTGAAGCTGCTGTAGTCCGACTTCTCCATCACTGATCGTACTTAGACGGAACTTGACGCCGTACGTGCTCGGAGAACGTAATATGCTGATTTATACAACTTTGACCTTTAAAAAAAAAAAAAAGCTATTGATGGAGCTTAGCCCAAACCCCATCAGTATGATCGAACTGTGTCACAGGGCAGAAGTTGCATGGCCAGGATTGGCCCCTGGTCCATTCAAAAGGACCCCTCTTTGTGAGCAAATTAAAAGATAAGAGTTGTGGTTGTATCTGGGATGTGTGAAGAATGTCCAGTTAACATCGGTTTGGGGCAAGGACGTGCCCTAAGCCATTTGTTGTTTATTATGGCGGTGGAACTAATGAGCAGGAAGACTAACACAAAGGATGTTCTCGTGAAGACATGGTGTATGTTGATGACCACAACAGTCGAGAGCAAACAAAAATTACACGAAGTGTTGTATTGAAGAAATGGAAAGAGGTGTTCAAGAAGCATAGACTAAAATGAGTTTACAGAAAAACGTGATGTGGGTTGGACCCTTCGAGGAATTGTTACACAGGACATGATCATTCAGTGTTACAGGCGTGACATCGGATAGAAGCGGGTGCTAATGCTTGGCGAAAGGTAGAGGGAGTCATGATTGACAAAACAATTTCGAAAAAAACTGAAAAGGGAAGTGATACACCCGCATGCCTGTGTGATCTGGAGACGGACAGAACAACAACAACAACAACAACAGTAGCTGCGATTTTGTGAGAACAACTGGTTTCGAAAAAACACTGTAAGAAAGAGGGTGGACAGAAGACAGATGAATGACCTGAGAAAAACGATTGATATACATTGCAGCCTATGAATAATAAACTGAAAGAGTATTGAGAAGTTGGATGAGGTGGGCAGGCCACTTGATAAGAACGGATACAGGTAAACAAGCGAAGAGGACAGAGGTAAACAAATATCAAGGAGACGGGAAAAGGGGAAGACCACTGTTGCGATGGGAGGACTGTGTGGAAACTTATTTCGAGAAGATTGGAGGAAGGTGTGTGTGTGTGTGTGTGTGTGTGTGTGTGTGTGTGTGTGTGTGTGTGTGTGTGTGTGTGTGTGTGTGTGTGTGTGTGTGTGTGTGTGTGTGTGTGTGTGTGTGTGTGTGTGTGTGTGTGTGTGTGTGTGTGTGTGTGTGTGTGTGTGTGTGTGTGTGTGTGTGTGTGTGTGTGTGTGTGTGTGTGTGTGTGTGTGTGTGTGTGTGTGTGTGTGTGTGTGTGTGTGTGTGTGTGTGTGTGTGTGTGTGTGTGTGTGTGTGTGTGTGTGTGTGTGTGTGTGTGCATGTTTGTGTGTTTGTGTGCATGTTGGTGTATATGTGTGTGCTTGTTTGTGAGTGTGTGTGTGTGCATGTTATTGTGTGTGTGCATGTTTGCATAATTATGTATCATTAAATCGAACACAAGTATGTTCCATTGGGGTTTATATAATTAAGAAAGATTTCATTTCAAAGAACAATTTGTTTGGCGCTTTCATTATTTAACTGGTATACGGAGTGAGTTGAATGCACTGCACGGCAATTAACGTATTTAGAACGAAGCAGGAAACAAAACAAAATTAACGACGCAGCGCCTTCCAACAAACGTGTCATCTGTGAGCAAATATAAGGTTGCTGTGCAACAAATTATGTATACGATGTTTTCTTTCTGCGTGACTCATTCTACGAGTGATGGCTGTTGCATTGTCCCCACTGGGTGCCAGTAAATGGAACCAGTAGCTTCACCTACTAGAGTAGTATGCCTATAGACGTTAGGTGGCCGACGCTGTTATTGACACGACGTGTGATATCACATCAAAGCCGAGAACATTGAACCCACACGCTCGCATCCCGGACACGGTTTATCGCGCCATATGTTGAATGACCTGCTTGATGACAAATAAATACACGTTTACATGTGTTCTGCCATCCCCACGATCGAGTACGCCTACTGCCATAACAGCCATCATACAGGGATCATCGTCCTTCCGTCAATGTAGCAAAATTAATGTACATACATGTATGTGTTAGTCCATTTTGTACTGCAATAGACTAATCTGACTAAACACGTACGCGCAGCACCTAGACGTACATATTTTCTCTTTTTAAGTAATACTTTACGTCATAATTATATATACAATTATATATATATATATATATATATATATAGTGTACATGCATTTTCCTTCAATCCAGTCCGCATACGCACAGAGATACACGCGCACGCACAAACGCATACACGAACGCGCGGACTCACACACACACGGTGATGAACGCACATGCGCGTACACACGTACACACACGCACGCGCGCGGACACACACACGTACGTACACAAGCACACATGCACACACTCACGCACACATATACGCACACCCATACACACACGCACGTGTACACGCAAACGCTCGCTCACACGCATGCATACACACACACACACACACACACAAACACATACGTCAAACTATAGGCGTACATAGCAATGAAACATCCAAGAAAAAACACAAACTGCATTGATCCATATAATCATTTAATTAGACTATAACGACTAGACTCCCCTCTCCTAGCTAGGCCTACTCCACATTTTATTTCATAAATGTTTACATAACTTCAGTGCCTTTCGTGTACCACCGCTGAACTGAACTTAGTCTAGACTTGTATTTAAACTCAGCTATTGCTGTTTCTGCTTCACGGCACGTAGGACAGACGCAATCGTCCGAATTCACTTTGTGTTTCGCGCCACCAGAACACTGTCATTGACTGCCGCGGGTCTGCAAAAAGCGCGTCATAGGCACGCGACCTCCTGACCTTTGACATAATTAGCTTGTCAGCACACCTGTACACGTGACAGGCTCTTGGGCTCTTATTGGCTGGCTGGTCTCACCCGAGTGTGTTGACGTCGCGCGGTCGACATCGTGACGTAGGGGAACATACTAGGGCTGTTGTACTCAGCTGGCACTTGGTCAGTTAGCGGGTTGACAAATATTGTCGCATCACAGACTATTCGCGTAAGAGGTGAGTTTATATCAAATGTCTGCGCTCCATCATACGTGCTTTTGTTGTGCCAATCTCGCCATTTTCATGACCTATAAGAACATTTTAATCGCTTATGACCTCATATGTTGTTTCTTCGGAACCAATTTTCCCCATCGTCCCGATGCCATGGATTTTGTACGTCTTTCTGCATAATCGTTTGTACAGTAAATGAGTAATAAACAAAGAAAACGGTTACTACTGCGTTTTCACGAATGTAACCTTGACTCAGTCTCAGATTCAGAGAGAGTTACCGGTACTCACTTACTGTCAGTGGCAAAGAATGAGTATTGACGTAAGTTGTAACTCCACATTCGATTCTTCGTACGTCGATACGTTGTTATAAAGCATTAATTATGCCATCATATTTATAAGAAAATATGGATTATGCAGTCATCTATGTATGGCAGACGATAAATCGGCAAAGCACCTAGCAACCAGTATCATACGTAAAAGCCAACGCATGAGTGGCCAGACACGCGAATCGGGGGAGGTGGGTAATATCTATTTGAGACATCTTTTGTAGACATGCACCACGACACGTTCGTATTGACTGTCTGTTAGACATGTACTATACAGTCTATAATTATAATAAAAGTCAAATTTTTTAAATAAAAGCACTAATTTCACACACAGTCCAAAGCCTGACATAGTCTCCATTTAAAAAATATATTTCATAATTTGTAATAATCCATAGCAAAAATCCCAGATAGCAAATGGACAAACAATCTTTTACTGCTTTTTGAGTGTCCAACATATTCTGTACTTTATATTGTATGTGTAAGCTGCACTTCTGAGATATCTGTCAAAATATTATGGCTATATAACGATACACTATTTAAGCTATGATTAATGATACAATATTATGTATCATGATATTTGTGTCAAGATTCGTATCACAATACATCATTTTAGAAAAATTGTTAATTGGTTTTAGTCTTTAGAGGTCTAACTTGAAAGCCTACCATAGTCTTACTTTATAATGGATGAATTGCACTACCAGATGCAGTAATCCCTGAGGCAGGTATAATTCGCAGTGCTATTTGGACCACAAATGTGCTCTAAAAGACATAAATATTTAATAACATTTAAGAATTTGACAGACTTGTAACAATTGTGTAAAATGGGTAGAATCTAAACAGTTTCCAATGTGTGCTTTTGTTAGTTTTGACAACTTTCAACTCAATAACACTTTGGAAAATGTTTGCACAATACTGGTAAAGTGTCTCATAGCATGAAGGCAATGAATTTGTTACAGCCCTAATGAAAATATTGACTCGCCATGCATAGATATGTGAACGAATCACGGACAGTTGCTCACCGGACAGTTTGCTCACCAAGGAAATAGAAAAGTCGACAGTTGCTCACCCTTAACAAAATTTTTATTTCATTTTGGTATTTGGCGTCACTGTTACAACGGCGATGCAATTTTGTGTAAACTTGTGTTGTGTCTCTCTTCCAGAAATCTACCATTATGCCAATAAAAACAAAAGAAATTCTTTATGGCCAGCTTTATAAAGCCAGTGAGCTAATTGCAATCAAGTCTTAGCTTGAACTAATTTCTTGCCTGTCATTGGCATTGTTTATAAGTTATAGATGAGCACTGACACTGTTTGTGAATTGCGATTGCCGATGCGGGGTCCTATTATCGCTCACCGCAAACCTGCCGATCTTGTAAAACAAACTGCAAATCTATATTCAGATTTCAGATAATATAAATATATATGCACGTTTTATTTAATTAATGCTTGTAAATGTTACAATTAGAACACATTATAAATAAAAACATGGCACTTGCATTTTTGTCATGAGACTGGCTGAAGCTGAGCAACTGACCGCTTTTTCGTAAGGGTGAGCAACTGTCCGCTTGTTTATTTCCTTGCTGAGCAATTGTCCGGTGAGCAACTGTCCGGTGAGCAATTATCCAAGCACCATGTGAACATACTGTAATGTAGGGCCTACTTGGAATAAGCACATATTTCATAGTTGTGGATCACAGGGTTGGGTTTGATCAATTACAATTACGTGACTGGATAATTTTCAATTACAATTATAATTGTCAATATTTTTGTTTCGCTTAAAATAATATAAACAGAACTAATGATATATCTAAGATCATCCCACATTTATATCATTACCACACAATTGGCTTCTCAGCACCTTGCTGCCCTCAAGCTTACTAGAAAATAATTCCACAGTGAAAGGATAGTGTTAGTGCACAGCCTTATTTAACTAAATTACAATTAGTACAGCTAGCCTGTGTAGCACTGGACCACAGGCCTATCGTTTTTTTCTTGGCCTCCTACTTGAAACTTGTCAACTGCTCAAGCCTGCTACTGCTAGAGCAAGTGCTTCAATGGATCAGCTCTATATGCCCTCCCCAATGGAAGAGAAGCCATGTTTTTATATCTATATCAGTGCTTCCAATGTGCCAAGTCAATAAGGCAAATAAAGACTAGTTGGCACTGTGCCTGTCCATGGGTGACTGATTATTTGGAAAGACACTGCTAAATGCTTTATGCAACATGACTGTGGCAGGACAGACAGACAGCTGTTATCTGCCCATGTTCACCAGAAAGAGTCACTGTCTGACTATAACACACTCAAACATGGGGAGTATGAGAGGGAAGGTGATTTCAGAGGGAAACAGCCTTGGTTTTCATAATGAAATAAAAAAAACAGTTCTGGGAGTTTCACCCACAATTGGAGAAACGATGGGAAAGTAATTGAATTGTAATTGAACAATTAAGGCAATTACAATGGCCAATTACAATTATGACACACGCAAAATCAGTTACAATTACAATATTTTCAAATATTTCAATTACACCATCATTGTAATTAATTACACCATTACGAATTACGATTACAATTGACCCCAACCCTGGTGGATAATTCTTGTACTTTATAGGTATATCTCTAAAGTTACTTGACAATACATTTTTACCATGAACAGGTGTAAAATTTTGAAAATTGTATCATCACGTCACTCCCACACTTTGTACATTGGTGGTTGATTGTCATTACATCTAGACAACATTTGACAGTGATAAACTTAAAATCAATGATTTCAAGCAATTAGTACTGTTTCTTGATATATGCAGAATATATGTCATGGAATACATGTAGTGCTGGTTCGATACCAGAATTCTTCGATGTCGATTGATACCAGAATTTTGTTCGATACTTACGTTGTAAGTCTAATTTATATACAGTATAGATCCCAATAGAATCACACTATCCATCTAGACTAATGGCATAGAAGCACACACTGTTTTTCATTAGGGAAACATGTATAAAATAGATTTTTCATGAATGCATGCCAGACATAACTGATGGCAACACTGTTGCTAGCGCCACCTTGCAGATACTTGATAGGTCATTCATAGTGTGCGTGCGTGCGTGCCTTTAGCTGCAACATGTTGCATTCTTGTCATGTGTCGATGTTGCATCAGTCAGTTTGGTAGATGTGCACTGCTGACTATGTGCATTTGAAAAAGTGTTGCCTGGTACCACTTTTAAGAAACAAGTAGTCGTGCACCCAAGTCTTAGCATACGCTCTGAGCGTCTGTTGGGAACTATACGGTACACCTATTCAATTTTCAACTTAACCATTAGTACATACTAATTGATATAGTTATGCAAACAATGATTAATATGCAATTTTCTTTTTATTTCAATAACCAAATAACAGTTGTAAATTGTAATTGTTTAATTATAATTTATTAATGTTGTAAAAGTAATTGTAATATAACAATAAAACAATACAGTATTACAGACAATAGCAATAGAATACCTAGTAATAATAAATAAATAAAACAGGTAGTCACATCGCGTACGTCACTTCTTGACGCTGTCGCCGCAGTAGACTCTGCAACCAATGGCGATTCAATTCGACTGTAACTACTACTAAATGTCCATTGCTTGGTTTCTGACAAAAATTTTGATGGAACACGTCGTTCTCGTTGACGTTGTTAGTGTTACCACGACTTCCTTAAATCATCATGTTTTGGTAGTCTCTTGGATGATGGACAGTGACATGTTTCGTCAAATTCGATGTATTTCCCCCACTAGTTTGGGGGGAGCGTTTCTGGCATAGTAGACACTCTACAATGTTTCGTATTTGTTAAAAAAAACTGCCAAATTGGCGATGTGCGTTTTGACATTTTGTCGTTCATCTTGGTTGAGCGAGTATGGCAAACGGTGGCGCCATCAAACAGCAAAACATAGCGCAAACGGAACCTGGGTAAACGAGTCTAGTGTGTCGCGCTTGAATAATTATGTATATTATTATATAAAACTAGATTCATGAATACTAATGTGTGCAATAAACAATCTATAAAATTACTGGAATGTTGTGTGTTTTTGGTACGCTGTAGAGTGGGCAAGGTAAAGTGGTGAAGCAAACAGTAGTGCCACCCAACGTCATAACGAGGCTTGAATAATCGAGGCTAAGCTGAGATCGCACTGAAATAATTATTTATATACATACTTATTGGGAAACTGACTCCACAATAAATTATTGGGAAACTGACTCCACAATAAAGCTTTATAAACTCACTGAGATGTTACATTTTATGTTTTTGGAAAAAGACCCACGCCTAAGCGGCCTAATACATATAACATAGTCAACCCTGTCAAGTTATGAAGCGAAGCCCGCAGCGGAGTAGCCGTACTTTCCGTACATCCGGCCGTAACTTCGTCTTCGAAAACGATGTTACGTCTTCGCATCGACGTTGAATGGACTCGATATCGAAGTATAGGTATCGAAGGTATCGAACTGTGGCCGTTCGATATCGAAGTATCGCGACGATACCACAAAGTGTCGGTATCGAACTTTCACAAGTATCGCGATACTTCGATATATCGAATATCGAACCAGCACTAAATACATGTATATGATACAAGGATACTGCGTGTCAGTTTAAAACAAATCTTATATTATTAGATTCAATGCAAATCTCTCTAGCACATTTGCCAGTGTACAAAAGTTGATTAAGTACTTACTATAACTATCATGCTGTGTCTGAAAGCTGACATCGTCCTAACAATTTCAGGTTTGACTTGCAAGTGGTGCACCCTAACTGTGGCAGTACCATGATAATCAACAAACATTGTTAGCATCCTACTGTTCAGACCCCTGGAACAAACATAATCCAGTTATTTTAATCCTATTAGTCAGTCATTCAATGAGCAGCCCCGGATATTAATCTTCTTTGTAAACTAGCTTTACATGTGGTATAAACATGTATTGCATCTTGTGTAATATTGGACCATTGTTGCTTTTAAATGATTGGCAGAGTTATTTATGTAAGAATCATTTGAAACGTCCAAAGCTTCCAGGTCATATCTTCTTTGTTTACAAACACAGTGTATGTCTAAATTAAGTATTGTAAAGTTGCATAATTTCCTTACAACAGCAATGGCTTTGACAGCACATCTACAATAGGTTGGTTTACATAGTGCTTGATGGCTGTTGAGCATGCACCATCTGTCATCTTGTGACATGAGTGAAGAAAAAGCCAACAGGTCGTACCGTGTGACATAAAGAAACCTGTCTGGTACACATCTGTTACTGGGTCATTCTTTTGTTCTCGCTTACAACATCATAATGATTAGATTTAGCAGCAATTCACACATGTAGTAATCACTCCAACAAGTTACTATTGTAGGCTGTTTATTATTTACTAACGTAGGCCAGCGTTCCACAGTACTGTGGAGCATTTATATTGTATAGTTGTATCCTTTGAATCAGTCAGTAAGGGTCGTGTTTACCACTGATGACTGGACGTGTCGCAGTTGTGTTGTATTCATGGGTGAAGTGAAGCGTAACTTCTTTCTCCGGTATGAGTGTCACAGCCAGGTTTATGTTATCTAACAGTCGTATAGCGTCACTAGATCACAGTGTTCAGTAGTACATTAAAACTCTCAGCAGCAACTCTTTCGCATAATCAGAGACAGACAGACATATTTATTTTGACCATAACTACAAACAAACGTGAAGGTCAAGGAGGCTCCCATTAAGACATAACATGTCGCAAACATGAGCCCCCTTTTAACCAAAATTAATTTAATAATAATAATAAATTTTAATAATCATATAATTCTTTGTTAGTACACGTATAAAAATACAACATTTATACATCATTACATGACAGGATTGATATACATGGCCAACCATAACATTAGCATATTGTGACAGTGTTTCGCAGTCATATAGTCCAGGACATTATCAGTTTTGCAACAGAAGCCATTAATATATTAAAATAAATAGTAAAGAAGTAGTTTATATATATATCAACATGAACTTGCTCACTTACATAAATAGTTATGGTTATCTGGTCAAGCGAATCTATAGCAACATGTCAGGAGCAGTTGTCTCAGTGTGGTAATATTGCCAGTAAGGGTACGTGATCCAGTGCCGTCATATCTCTGTAACAAAGGCGCTAGTGTAATACAAGGATTCATTTGTTTCACAGCGTGAAATGTTCTTGCTTGAATAATATGATAAATGCGACAAGGGCATGAGCTCTATCCAGGGGTGAAGATTACTTTCTTATCTTCATTATGTCCTGTGGTGGCATAAGATCTCGCTAGTTCCCGCTGTTTTGTGGATCTAAGTCTGCTGAATGTTTAAAAATCAAATTGACATGTATCGTTATATGACAAGGACAGGCTAGACATCTAAATAAAACATTGTACTTGTAGGACTCTAGATAATCCAGTGGTTTTGTTGTTCACTGAAGTGTCCTGAAAGTCACTGTGATGGAAAGTAAATTGTATCTAGTGGATAAGAGAAATGGTTCAGACAGAATTTGTGTTGTCAATCAACTTAATGAATTAGCACTGGATTTACCTATTTTGGATTGCAGACGTAAAATGTTGAAGATGTGAAGTAGTGAACACTTGACATCTGTACTCTCGCCAGATAGTCAACACTCACAGTGGGCAGACATCTGCAAGACTTTTTTATTTGTGTAAACTTTATTGAAAGTTTGGCATTTGTGAACATTTTTGTAGGTTAGATATACTAAAGCTTGGCAAAAAGTGCTACTTAATTGATTAAAACTGTTATTACATTATTTGTCATAATCATGTGAAAATTTGTGTTGTTGTCAACTGGCAGAAGAATTGATCTTGACCATGTTTGACTTTAGATCTCCAAGTGTTGCTGGTACAGTGCAGTTGCGATCAAGGATGGGCCAAAGCACGGGTAGCCTCTTTCTGAGGGGTTGTCTTCTCTTCTCCGTTGGGGTCTTCTTTGCCCTTGTACTCAACCTGCTGCAGGTTCAACGTAAGGTCACGCTCTTTAACCCCGATGTCCTCGACAGTCTCTTCTCGTCTGCGTGGTGGGTGCCCCCCAGCTGTGGCACTGCTGCAGGTAAGCACTATGTAGTATCTGTTCACTTACAAAGTTCTTTATTTTCATATTTTGTACAGTTTTGTGATTTTAAAACCAGTTGCATTGTTGATTTGATTTACGCTTGATATGTTTATTGTCTACTCTGTTGTGATTTATTTGTGCTATGATAAGTTATTTAATTACTTATGCTTAGCAATAGTGCTCACATGAAAACTCGCAAGGCATGTATATAATATTAAGGGGATTCGTGTGGAGATTTCTCACCAGATAACACTCTTTACTTTAATTTCTCCTTACAAGATAACACAACTTACACAAGATAATTTAATAATTTTGAAATAAAGTGAAACTAGTCAGAACAGTAGACATTTGGTATCATTGACAAAGAAGTGTTTGATTTATTGAAAGTCTGACATTTATTGTAACTAAGTACCATGTGTTGTAAACTGTGTTGTAAGTGCCGTGTGTTGTGAGTTCATTGTGTTCTTTCAGCCATTATTGGCCTGCTGTACCCGTTCTTTGACCACAAACTGGGTGAGCCTCACAAGTACAAGCGTGAATGGTCCAGTGTGATGCGCTGTATCGCGGTCTTCGTCGGCATCAACCACGCCAGTGCTGTATCCTTAAACGCCATGGTTCTCACCAAGCAACCAACTAGACATTATCTTAACATTACATAACAAATTTTCTTATTACATAACTAGGAAATTCGACTCACATCAATGTTTCAGCAGCCTTCATCAGGAAGTGTTCTTCTGTTCGCCAGAAGGTGTGGCAAGCAGGCTGGAATGTCCGCAATGATATGTGCATTATAGATTTTATTTTGAAGCACTTTGATCTGTAGGATATGGTGATGTGTGCTATAATAAAATGGGAGTGTTATTATCGGAACCCTGTAGGTGGCACTTTGTCTTCCCACGATTCCCATTGTCTTCCACAATGTTGACAATATGTTCCTTGACCAACGCGTTGTAGAAAATCGACTTTGCAAATAACATGCAGTTGTCATTAACCCTGGCCGCGCTGTCCATTGGCCTCTGGTGGCTGTTTGACCGGTCAAGAAGTGGCTTTGGCCTCGGTGTCGGCATTGCCGTCCTTGCAACATTTGTCACTCAACTTCTTGTCTACAATGGCGTGTACAGGTAGGTGTCATTGGCTTTACCTGTGCCTGAGTGTATAATAGCGTATACAGGTATGTGTCATTGTCTTCAGTACCTGAGTGTACAATAGCGTGTACAGGTAGGTGTCATTATTTTCACTACCTATACCTGAGTGTACAATAACGTATACAGGTAAGTGTTATTGTCTTCAGTACCTGTACCCGAGTGTACAATAGCTTGTACAGGTATGTGTCATTGTCTTCAGTACCTGTACTTGAATGTACAATAGCGTGTACAGGTAGGTGTCATTGTCTTTACTATGTGTACCTGAGTATCTGTAAACATTAACAAGCATTGACATTATTCCATCCTTTTTCTTTGCTGTTTTTACTTATTGTGATCTGTGACACAAAGAGAGCATGATTGTTCTGGTCCAGGCATGCAATCCAACATTTTGGCATTAAAAAATACCATGTTTTTGCTCCTGTCTCGATTTACAATGACTCATACCCCAGGGTATCACTGTGCTAGTCTCATGTGATCTCCACAAATGTTGATTGATGGTATTTGTCTGGGAAATTTATTCCTAAGCTAGAAGCGTACAGTTGGGACATTATGTTGCAGGTACACGGAGCCCGACTTCCTCTATGTGCGATCGTGGCTGCCGTGTATATTCTTCTCTGGTGGCGTCACCATGGGCAACATTGGCAGACAACTGGCCATGGTGAGTAGAGGGTTAATACACTGGTGGGGTATTTTTCTTACTGCGCTGGCAGACATCCAAGTATTGGTATTAGGAATGTTCACATTCCAGACATGTTACTTAAGAGACAATCTTATGGGGATGAATGGAAGTTTGTCCTGTAAGTGAGGTTGTGTGACCTTTTATGTATTATGTTATTTATGTTATTATTTAACTGCCTTTTACTGGTATAGCACTGGAAACTAAAAGCTAACGGGAGATGTATGAATAATAAAAATATCAAAGATGTTTGTGGTTTTTTTGCAAAGCTGATTGTTTTGACTGTTGCAGTATGACTACATTGATCAGAAAGAGCACAAAGAGTGAGCAATGGTGCAATGAACATTAGAACATTTCTGGGTACAGCAAACAAGTCTACGCCGACACTCGCGCCAAGTTCCACCAGTATGCTGGTAGTATTGTTCGTCATTTCATTGTCAAGAGACTCGGGAAGTTAGAATATTTTCAGACAGATCATCATTCATTTTCGTTATCAGTCATACATCATTGCCAGTGTCGGCACCTACCAGCAAACTGGATATGCGTTCCGTGTTGTCAGCGGTTGTGGTGAACATCAGGCAATGGATAGAAGTACCATGCTGGCATGGCCTTTCCAAAGAGGTTGCAATGTCAAAGGTTAACTGGCAGAGAAATGTGACTGATTTGAGGGTTGGTAAAGATATTTGTGCAAGATAAACATGTTTCTTTCCCAGGCAACTAGCTGGGTTCCTGTGGCTAGGGCAGTCTTGCCTGGGAATGGGTCCCTGGTGGGCACACAGTTGGGGTAGATATGTTATAAAAGGGTGGGCCGCCAAGTTCATCCTGAAATGTTTCTCACAAGCTGAAGTTATTACTACAGAACAGACTGCACAAATGAATATGGTCACATTGTGTCTGTTCTGCTTAATTGTTTTTTTGACAGTGGTCATCCAAGGATAATCTGTGGGTAAGAATGAAAAGTGCAGAATTCATCTATTTTACATTCTGATATTGGCCTTGTGTTACCGTTATAAGTTGTCATGCTGCTGGTCTGAGGCAGCTATCCTTGTAGGAATGGACATAATGTACATTGTTTTGTATGAGTACAAAGATTGAGAACTGTGTGACATGTCTACAATCAGGTATCCCTGCAGGTTGTGCAAGTTGACAATCATTATCCGTGATGGATGAATGTGGTGGAGTTTTGAATTTCCCCAGCTATAAGAAGTCTCAATTTACTGTAAAGTTTGAAATGTATCAAAATGCTGGTGTCTTGCATTTTTGTCTGTTGTTCACCTTTATGGAATCTTGATGTGACAATGTTTGTGGTCAGAATAACAACTACAGCAACTTTGTGAACAGCACACAACTAGTGTTGCATGATGTTGTGTATATGTACATATATAAATATAGATCTGTAAATATTTGAACAGCTTTGTGTAATTGGTAAAAATGTAGGATATGTGAGAAGGACGAGTTGTTTGTGCAAGAATTTGAGAAGTGACAGACACCTGAGATCCTTGTTTCACTTTCTCTTTGTGAGAAGGCAGATTCCAATGAAGGATTAACTTGTTGGTGTCAAGCTGCCCTAGATGGGGGTTGTTTATCCATGTCGAGCAAATCTGCATGTGAATGTGTGTAATTGTTTGCCCAACTTTTAAGTTTGTTTAATTTATTCAGCTACAATTTATTTTGTTCAGTAATCAGTTCTTTGTTTTCAAGTAATAATTTTGGTTTCTGTGACTACAGTTGCATCAAAACTATAGTTTCGGAGAATATCAAAAATAATTCCAAGGCTATACAAATGTACTAAACTGTTAGTAAATGGAAGATTGCTGATTGTGTCTGGTTCAATAACAATTATAAGTATTCCCGACCAGTTGCAATTACTTGAGTGGTTGTAATAACTGTGCGAGACACTCAAATTGGGCATTATCTAAATTGTCAGTTTCAACAGTTCTGCAATAACTGTCTCTTTACAGCACAATTGGTCAGTATTTAGAGGGTGTACAAGTAAAGCCCTGCTGCAGTCGGCAGTTGTTTTAGAACATTATGATTTGACTGTTTTACATTATGTTCAATTTTGGATGTGCAGCATGTTTTCATAAACAACGGTAAACATGTTTGTGATGGTTCCTATACCTGTGTGTACCTTTGATCTCATTCGGGTTTCATATCTGTTGCCCCTGCATACTTGGCATTGTAATGTAGGGTGAATGAGATGCCCCATGGGGAAATGAGACCGATAATGTCTGCCAATAAGCAGAGCACTAAACATTTTGAGTATTACTACATGTTAACATGATATTTTGTACACAGAACATGTACAGTTTTCAACTCTTGTACAAATGTTATTTCATCTGTGTGTACATGTTCTCCACACCACAAAGTGCAATTACATATCGCACAAGGAAAACAGTTCAATAGTTGTACAGAATCTGATGGTAGATTTCTGTCAAACAGGCAGCCATCTTTTTTGTGATTAATAATTGGTATTTACATAAACTACAGGTGGTGGTTTATATTATCCTCAGTGATTTAAATATTCTTAAGTGGTTATTTTATGCTAAATTTTCCCATCCGTTTGTGTCATCAATTAGCATTGCTGGTTGCAGTTTTCATTTTGATGTCAACAATTTTGTAATGTGGTATTTTTGATTTTATGGTACCTCTTTTATCTCTCAGTACGGATTGTACACAGTGATGATGATTTTTTCGTATTGCTTTAATTAAACATAATTTTACCATTTAAAAGTTACCTAATCAACTGGTGAGTGGAATGTGTGAGGGCATCAAAGTAGCATAGCAGACTGCGATCCTGCAGACTAGGCTCATGTCTCAACGGTACAATGTATTTATTTCTAGTAAGTTCCCACATCAGTGGAAAGGATATATAGGAGTTTGTGAAAATAAAGGTTGATAAAAATAAAAACCCACTCTAGTGTGTTTGTTCAAGTTTATTATTGCTATTTGCATGTGTGAACATTTATTGTTTGTTTCCGCATTTGATCATAGCTTTTATGCAGTTTTAAATATATCCATAATTGGAGGAATCCATTCACGTCATTGTTCTGCAATGGCACCATACAAATTCTGTAGTAGTATATTAAAAAATATATATAGTAATGTGGCTTATTTTAAAGGAACATTGTCAGTTCCAGTATCTAGAATCAGCCGGAGGTTACTTGCCATTATAACTAATAGCAGGACTTGTGTGGCTTCGTATGTGGAAACAGTCGTGGGAACCAACCACCTCTAAAGATTTCTACCAGTTGACAGTGGCTGTTTAATATTTCACTGTTAACTTTACAATTTGAACATTTCACGGGCACAACTTTCAAACTGCAAACACACTCGAGCTTAATAAATACAAGTATACGTTGGCTGGGCCAAGTTCATCTTGGCTGGGCCCAGTACACCTTCAACATATTGATTCTAGTATTAAGCAGAATTTAAGCATTTGAATAATGAAGCAGAATTACTCGAATAGCGCCATCTGTTGCATTGAAATAGTATTATTACGCTATGTTTATGAGAATTTAATTATAATAATAAAGTAACTTCTTTTGCACCTAAATCCTCGGAAACCAAGCTCAGAGGCGCATCCATACATAAGGGTTAGTCAATATCGAAATCAATTAGCCATATTAAAGTCATCGATAGATGGATCGCTACGCCAGGGAGCTAAGGTGGATATGCAAGGTTATAGAGGTAAGTTTTTAAATGACAACGAAATTGTATACTATTCTTAACTGATCTAAGAGGGAGCATATTCCAGAGTTCCAGTAAATGCCCCAGTTCCGATATTAGTATTGTCACTATTGACAAAAAGTAAATCAGAAAAGAGATGGTCAAAGCTAGATAGACTTGTTTTACAGGAGTTAGCAATTAATATAAATATGCTGGTTGCTTACATGAAAGTGTCTGATAGGTAATGGTACAGATCTTTAAAATAATACGATATCGTACAGGAAGTCAGTGCAAGGACTTCAGAAGAGGTATTTGCGTGAGTGAGAAAACCATGGAGACCAAGTCACAACCCTAGCTAAGCAATTCTGTACACATTGTAAGCTACTAGTTATATGCTCTGTAATGTCACATCACTTCACCTTGCTGATTCATTCTGTTAGTAAAACATACTTTTAGAATGGTAACTCAAGAGCTACCAGTCCAAGTCATGCATTTACTGATTTAGCGCGAGTCTCACGCATTTAGCATCCATCGCACGCTCTCACGCATAAACCTGCAAATCTCACGCATATTTGCCATTTCAAAAATATTAATACAAATAGGCATATTTTCAGATATATTTCAGATATATTTATTTATATGCACTTCGGTAGAATCCGCCGTAAGTGTAGTCTTATCATCGTTAGTAACGTGTATAAAATGAATTTTATAACTAACAGTGCAGCCACCTAGTGTCTTTGTAAAAAAACATCACCGCTGTCACCTGGTGTCCATTTTGGGGAATTTAACCTCACGCATATTTCCCAACTCAACTCAACTTGGCAGCTCTGGAGACTGTTGTCCCCGCAACGGGAACTCTCATCCAAGACATAAATTCAGAGCAACAGGTAGAGCTATCTGTTCGGTTTCAATACGGCACATCGGGGAGTGGCTTTGTTTTGTGATTCAAATGCTTTAGTAATACGTATCAATAAATGTCAATAACTAGATACAGGGTGAACCGTAAGACCACATTAGATTTTACATAGGCGGCCATTATAAAGTTTCCTTAATTTCCTGCAAAGTTTGTCTAACAATCTTCTTGAAATTGTCACAGCATATTTAACCTCCAATGACACAAGTGTTATGGAAAATTCGTGAGATTCTTATACCTCGTTTTTCAGAAAAATCCACCCAATATACCTCTCAATTTCGCCCCAATCTGGTGACGGATTTTGAAATATTGGTGCGTTCTGCAAAATAGCCACCGTGCGAATATGCAAGCGACTAGCACATATTTTATTTATTGCTACCTCTTGAGGGGTCATGCCCCAGTTAGACGAAAAAAAGGGCACTGTATTTTTCAGAATTTTTTTTCTCAAATTCACATGCTCTGACATAAGTGCATTTGAGTAGTCAGATTTCCAGGTGTGATTGTAGAAGCTGTTGACAGTAAAATAGTGTATTTTTAGCTGAATTTACTAAATGGAAGGATATGTGGCAGCAATTGGGCTATTTGACCCTTTAGCAGGAGTACTGCCTGCATCCAATCGTAAATATTGATGAGTGTCATACATACAGGCATTTTACGAGAGCTAGAAATATTGCATTTTTACTAAATTCGACCAGCATGTCAATGAGATCATGATAACAGCAGGTAAGAAGTTTAAGAATTTGTGTAAGTCACTTTTTATTATAATCATACAAAACGCTAACATGGCATCCAGTGGGAAAATGAACTGTAGACTGACCCCGTAAGAAATTTCAAAGTGCTCAAAAAAATTCACACATCACACTAAAACAGTATTTTCAAGGGCACTCTTTAACTCGGTAATGGCGGACGAATCCTTATTGTGGTCTTACCCCATGTTTAATAACGGGCGTTTGCTGTGGGCGATAATATAGGTGCCTGTCTAATACAATGGTTTAATCGTTAATTAAAGTATGCACGTTAACTTTGTTTGTAATAGGAAGTACATATTGCATTCTTATGAATTCCACTGCATTATAGATGTTATCCATCATCACGATTAGTTTTATTTTCAAATAAATTGCTCCGTTGTCCCGTTGTCGGGAAAGACGAGTTGTTTTGATAACTGTGGTTTCTCGAGAAATTGCGAGATCGAGTATGGTCACTTGCAGTTTAGGACGTATTTCGCAAACAATTTTCAATATTTAATGTATATTACATCGCCCATTAAGGCTTATCTATAGGTAGCGCTTCATAGACTATAAGGTAAAACATTACAGACATTTTCAGTATATAAATTGATGGTGGTTCATTTGATTTCCAAATTGTTCGCTTTGCCCGCAGCACACGTTCTCAGTCCCAGCTGACACTCGCGACTCGGGGGGGAGGGGTTCACGTCCAAACTCGTCATCCTGTCCCACAGTCTGTCATACCCTTAGTTTCGTTTTGGTTTCAAAGTACTTCTTTGGATAGCGGCGTCTCCAACATGATTTGTAGCTATATTAATAGGAATTAACGTTTAACTGCACCAGGGATCGATCTGGAAAAGACATGCATGTGCCCTGTGGGAACATCAGAGATAGAACTATGTGCCTTTTCGAAATTTGATGTGCCCCAAATCAGTTGATTAACATTTTATTAATTAATTTGCATGATAATATGATCGCTTGAATAACCTGATAAATGCGAACATTACATTTCTTTTATATTAGGCATGTAATCATGTTATTATATAACTTGTTTTGAATTATATTCAGGACTGCCTATGCCATAGGGGGCTATGCCACACATTTCTGGGTACAAAATATATAAGCAATATCAAAGTGCTCAGAAATGTTCATTTTTTTTTTCCTCAAAATCTGTAATGTTAAAAAACTAGATACATTCAGGGTAGGTGTGTCCCATTTTTCGTGGACTGGTCGTGTTAGTACAGCTAGTCTACTGCTCCAAGGATAGGGAGATTTTAACTGAGAAATACGATGCACAGCAGTTTGTGACATTGAGTGACAACGATTCACATACGAGAGAGCACCAGCTAAATACATTGAAAGAACCCTGTTGATTAAACAGTAAAAAACTCATTGATACACCAATGAACATGTGTATGGCATAGGCTCACCCAATCTGTGGTTGAGATTGTATCGGTGCAGTCTTTTGATAGGAAATTAGATTATAAGTCGTGGGAAAATCACCCAATTAAATTAACCCAATTCAATTATACTATACAGTAAGACTATTCCGCGTAAGGGTATAACATAGTAGTCTTTTTTTCTAAAGTGTTTGACCCAAGGTGACGGGGACATTTGTAATGAATGTACTATTTGTGAGCCTTGGTGACAGGCATGATTGATAAACATGCTTTTTAAAATGTTTACTTTTCGTTTATAATGTACTCCAATTGTAATATTTAGCAAACATACATGAATTTAAAAACGTGCATATAGTGTACACGTATGGATGGATATTATTTTGTATAGATATGAATGGATTGTACTTTGGTCCTGGTAGCCATTCATGCCAATCACAGCCATTATTGACCAGTTTACTTTTTCAGTGAAAATCCAGTGTCATTTGAGCCATTTATTTAATTATTAATGCTGATCTATTCGATTTGTTTCACTACCAGTTGTGCCAATGATGGTCATTAATGTGGGCCTGTAGACCTGGAACTATTAGTTAATCTAATGGCCAGTTGACCACCTCTAAATTCTTATCAGTTGTAACTACCTGTCTTGGCTAGTCATCTGCCTGTCTTGAAGACAGACAGGTCTCTGGCTATGCCCCTGTGCATGTGCAGGCTGCTCACAACTGTTCTGTCTGCTGTAGTTGCTGAGCCCAGACACAGTGCCGTGTGTGTTCAGTCACCCTTGCAGCAGACTGCCGTGTGATGTCACTGAAGCCGAGGCGGGTCGACTTTGACAAAACCTGGTCACAGCTGCTGGACACAGTTGAAGGCATCATCACATGTGGACGCGTTGAACGCTCCATCTGGAATGACCGGTTCTCGTATCCTTGCTCAGCAAACACACAAACAGCTTGTTGTCAGCTGTCTTACTAGCAATCTCTTCATTGTATTCTCTCCAGCTGATTAGCAATTCTGTTGTTGGCAAAGTAAATATATGGTCAATATTTTATATATACAGCATTGCATATTGTTACATGCATACATTTATGTGTATATATCGCAGTTAATTGAAGCATACCATAATATGTAGTGTATAAAATGGTGTCATTATCGTTCTTTTGTCTTGAGTGATCACACTATTTAGTACATGTTTGCATCTATCATCAAACTAACCTGTAGTTCCATGTAATGTGCGTCTGAAATGGTTAATGCTGCATAAAATAATCCATTGCATTTGTATCTAGTTTAGTTTTTACATTTGGTGTGACTGATTTAACACACACCAATCTAAATAATTATTAAAAAAAAGGTAATCAATGTATTGGACGTATGTTTTTCTGAGCCAACCCCCAGAGATGTGTATGCACTGTGTGTTGCATACCCTGAGCCACTAGGGGACCGTCTCTATGGCGAGACAAAACAGTTCCTCGAGAATCATGTTAAGAAGTTATCCCAGGTATGTTTGTTTCCTGCCTGGCTTTGGCTACATCTTCTACAGTCACCGTGAGCTGTAATGTCTCTATTTCACCCCACATCGTCTATTTCACCTCACATCCACTATTCACCCCACACCCTTTGTTTCACCCCACATCCTCTATTTCACCCCACACCCACTATTTCACCCCACATCTTCTATTTCACCCCACATCCTCAATTTCACCCCATATCCTCAATTTCACCCCACACCCTCTATTTCACCCCACACCATCTATTTCACCCCACACCATCTATTTCACCCCACATCCTCTATTTCACCCCACATTTCTATTTCTTGACATCACACCATTCCTGCTTTATTATTTAATAACAGGCCTTAGTAACTTTGTTACAGTTACCTCCTATATCAGTGTCCAAATACATAGAAACAGAAATAAAATACTTTTGTAGAGGTGTCAGAAAACATAGGTGCACAAAATAATTAATGTTGTCATTTTTTTCAGTGTCAGAAAACATATAATGTCCGAATACACAGTCATTGTGGTAACATTACTTCTGTGTTTGTTGTGCAGGAGTTGCTGGACGGGGGCGAGGAGAACCTACTGACTTGTTACCACCGACATTGGCAGCAGTTCAACAGGGGGTCCGGCTACCTGAACCAGCTCTATGGGCAAGTATCCTAAGCGCGTGGCTATAAATCACTCACCATTCCAAAGTGAGATGCTTCTCACTGATGCTCATTACAAGATACGAGCCAAAACACAACTGCACCAACTTAAAAAAAAATGAGTTTCCACCATGAAGCAATCCGGAATACACAAATCTTTTATGTATTTGTTGTGTAAATGATATACATGTTACAAAAATTTGTTTATTTTTATGTTTGTGACACCTGTCAGATTTTGTTACTGCAGAAAGAATTAAAACCACAGTTAACAAAGTGAAAACCACAGTTGACAGTGTAGAAACCATAGTTGACAGTGTAGAAACCACAGTTGACAGTGTGGAAACCACAGTTGACAGTGTAGAAACCACAGTTGACAGTGTAGAAACCACAGTTTACAGTGTAGAATCCACAGTTTACAGTGTAGAAACCACAGTTTACAGTGTAGAAACCACAGTTGACAGTGTAGAATCCACAGTTGACAGTGTAGAAACCACAGTTTACAGTGTAGAAACCACAGTTGACAGTGTAGAAACCACAGTTGACAGTGTAGAATCCACAGTTGACAGTGTAGAAACCACAGTTGACAGTGTAGAAACCACAGTTGACAGTGTAGAATCCACAGTTGACAGTGTAGAAACCACAGTTGACAGTGTGGAAACCACAGTTGACAGTGTAGAAACCACAGTTGACAGTGTAGAAACCACAGTTGACAGTGTAGAAACCACAGTTGACAGTGTAGAATCCACAGTTTACAGTGTAGAAACCACAGTTGACAGTGTGGAAACCACAGTTGACAGTGTAGAAACCACAGTTGACAGTGTAGAAACCACAGTTGACAGTGTAGAAACCACAGTTGACAGTGTAGAAACCACAGTTGACAGTGTAGAAACCACAGTTGACAGTGTAGAATCCACAGTTTACAGTGTGGAAACCACAGTTGACAGTGTAGAAACCACAGTTGACAGTGTAGAAACCACAGTTGACAGTGTAGAAACCACAGTTGACAGTGTAGAAACCACAGCCGACTGAGTAAAAACTTTCAAGCTGTTTTTCTTGAAACCATACTTTTTCATATTTTGACATTCAAATTGTGTCTCTGGAAATAATGTGAACATAAGGAACATTGAGGTATACTTTTCCCCCGTGCTCTGTTTAAATACGCAACAGAAACAACACACATTTTTTGAGAAGCCTCTAATTTTGGTATGGTGGGTTATGTGGTGTACTTATTTACTTCACAGTAATGACACGTTTGTAGCTTAGAGTTGATGAAAAGTCTGTCAATGCAAGATTAATCGTACAAGTATTGTATGAAATGTGAAATACAAGATATTGAAATACAACTTCAAACCACTCTCACTTGGTTCATTCAGTTTTCCATTTGAACCTGTCAAATATGATATTTGTGTGTAAGAAAAGCATTATCAGCTGTGATTCTCCACATCTTGACAGAACAGTATTAATGATATTTCCCATTCTGTAAATGGCATGAATCAATTTCAGATCTGCCATGTTTGATTGATTTTGTGATTGCTGTATGGATTTCTGGAGGTTTCTGGCCTTTTATATATGGATTTGTGTTGATGATGATTTATATACAAAAATTGTCACAGAGTACCTACATGTATTGTTTTACGTTCATCGTATAAGTGTAAACTTATATAGAAAACTTATTGTGGTTTAAACACATGTCTGATACAAGGTAAATTTTCTGTGAAAATTTAGCAGATATCATTTGGTGTAGGTAATAGGTATATGTTTTATAACTTGTCACTGGTTGATGAACCATTGTAAAATGTTATACATTTTAATGTGCATTTTGTACAGCATTTTCAAGACAAAAATATCAATTTAAACTAAAAATGTTATTGATAAAGAATATCCATTGACTCATCTATATAAATTGTTGGCAAATTAAGACAGCATTGCCACTGCCGTGTTGTTTTGAGTTCAACTGTCATCTGTTGTAGCTACCTCAATGCCTAGTTTATTAGACAACTGTCATCTGTTGTAGCTACCCGGATGCCTAGTTCGTTAGACAAATGTCATCTGTTTTAGTTTAATTAGTTAGCTGAATGCCTAGTTCATTAGACAACTGTCATCTGTTATAGCTACCTCAATGCCTAGTTCATCAGACAACTATTATATGTTGTAACTACCTCAGTGCCTAGTTCATTAGATAACTCTCATCTGTTTTAGCTACCTCCAAGCCCAGTTAATCAGACAACTGTCTTCTGTTGTAGTTACCTTAGTGCCCAGTTCATCAACAACTGTCATCTGTTGTAGCTACCTCAATGCACAATTCACCAGACAACTATCATCTGTTGTAGCTATCTCAATGCCCAGTTCATCAGACAACTGTCATCTGTTGTAGCTACCGCAATGCCTAGTTCACCAGACAACTGTCATTTGTAGCTATCTCAATGCCCAGTTCATCAGACAACTATCATCTGTTGTAGCTACCTCAATGCCCAGTTTATCAGACAACTATCATCTGTTGTAGCTATCTCAATGCCCAGTTCATCAGACAACTGTCATCTGTTGTAGCTATCTCAATGCCCAGTTCATCAGACAACTGTCATCTGTTGTAGCTATCTCAATGCCCAGTTCATCAGACAACTGTCATCTGTTATAGCTATCTCAATGCCCAGTTCATCAGACAACTATCATCTGTTGTAGCTATCTCAATGCCCAGTTCATCAGACAACTGTCATCTGTTGTAGCTATCTCAATGCCCAGTTCATCAGACAACTATCATCTGTTGTAGCAGCCTCAATGCCCAGTTCATCAGACAACTGTCATATGTTGTAGCTACCTCAATGCCCAGTTCATCAGACAACTGTCATCTGTTGTAGCTACCTCAATGCCCAGTTCATCAGACAACTGTCATCTGTTGTAGCTATCTCAATGCCCAGTTCATCAGACAACTATCATCTGTTGTAGCTACCTCAATGCCCAGTTCATCAGACAACTGTCATCTGTTGTAGCTATCTCAATGCCCAGTTCATCAGACAACTATCATCTGTTGTAGCTACCTCAATGCCCAGTTCATCAGACAACTGTCATCTGTTGTAGCTATCTCAATGCCCAGTTCATCAGACAACTATCATCAGTTGTAGCTGTCTCAATGCCCAGTTCATCAGACAACTATCATCTGTTGTAGCTACCTCAATGCCCAGTTCATCAGACAACTATCATCTGTTGTAGCTACCTCAATGCCCAGTTCATCAAGAAGCAGAAGTACAGCGAGGCTGATATCAACTACGGTGGCTTTGGCTTTGATCACACGGAGCAGATGCTTGAGATAGGAGAGGTGAGTACTGAGATGTTTCGGGTATGACATGAAGTCAAATAAACAGATTATTAAAAGTAAAATGACTGTATAGTATTCACCACAAAAACATGTTAGGTGACTCAGCCACTGTCGTCCTCCTCATTGTCTCCCCACAGTGAAGATGGTTGCTTACTGATGACTTCTCTTGCAGCTGGCCCTGGACACGTGGAAGCGACTCATGATCATGTTGTTGAAAGACACGCTCCAAAGACTCATACTGGAGGAGATACACAGGTAGGCCTTTGTTAGATTCAGTGCTGCCCTCTGATGACAGCCGATCAAATAGTGCTACCCTCTGATGACAGCCAATCAAATAGTGCTGCCCTCTGGTGACAGCCAGTCACACAGTGCATCACTGATGACAGCCGATAAAATAGTGCTGCCATCTGGTGACAGCTAATCACACAGTGCTGCACTCTGGAGACAGCCGATCCTACAGTGCTGCCCTCTGGTGACAACGAATCACACAGTGCTGCACTCTGGAGACAGCCAATCATACAGTGCTGCACTCTGGTGACAGCCAATCACACAGTGTTGCACTCTAGTGTCAGCCGATCACACAGTGCTGCACTCTAGTGACAGCCGATCACACAGTGCTGCACTCTGGTGACAGCCGATCAAATAGTGCTGCCATCTGGTGACAGCCAATCACACAGTGCTGCACTCTGGCGACAGCCAATCACACAGTGCTGTATTCTACTGACAACCGATCACAGTGCTGCACTCTGGTGACAGCCAATCACACAGTGCTGCACTCTAGTGACAGCCGACCACACAGTGCTGCACTCTGATGACAGCCAATCACACAGTGCTGCACTCTGGTGACAGCCGATCACACAAGGGTGGTGGCAACAATCATCTTGTTGCAATAAATGTGCCATTAATTTTTGGATGTGAGCGATGAGTCCAAAAACTATGCAACTAGATTTTGCTAATACATCATGTCAACTGAGCAACAGCAATCTAATTTCACAAAATGATGTCTGAAAAGCGTTATCAGCTGTAATTTTTTACATCTCAACAGCACAGTAATAATAATGTTTCCATTTTTACAAACAGCATGGATGTATCAGAAAAATATGTTGTAATGATGATACATTATGCTAATCGACAGTTCTTTACAGACACAATCATTGTTTGCAAGCCCCTGGTGTACTGTGTTAGCAAGTGGTCTAGAGTCACTTACAAAACGTCTGTCACTGTTTACAAGCCACTAGTGTAGAGTCGTTGACAAAACATCTGTCACTGTTTACAAGCCACTAGTGTAGAGGCTTTGACAAAACATCTGTCACTGTTTACAAGCCACTAGTGTAGAGGCTTTGACAAAACGTCTGTCACTGTTTACAAGCCACTAGTGTAGAGGCTTTGACAAAACGTCTGTCACTGTTTACAAGCCACTAGTGTAGAGGCTTTGACAAAACATCTGTCACTGTTTACAAGCCACTAGTGTAGAGTCGTTGACAAAACGTCTGTCACTGTTTACAAGCCACTAGTGTAGAGTCGTTGACAAAACATCTGTCACTGTTTACACGCCACTAGTGTAGAGTCGTTGACAAAACATCTGTCACTGTTTACACGCCACTAGTGTAGAGGCTTTGACAAAGCGTCTGTCCATGTTTACAAGCCACTAGTGTAGAGTCGTTCACAAAGCGTTTGTCACTGTTTACAAGCCACTAATGTAGAGTAGTTAGCAAAGCATCTGTCACTGTTTACAAGCCACTAGTGTAGAATCATTTACAAAGTGTCTGTCCCTGCAGGGACCACTGTGGCCAGACAGTCAACTACAGCGTGCTGCACAGTGTCATCAACTCTCTTGTCACAGTAGAGGTGTACAAGAAACAAGCCCCACTCAAGGTGAGGCTTGTAGCAAGCTCACAGCGCATGCTCACTTCTCTCCATCTCTATTGTCCTAGTTCACTCAGCCACTGTTGTTTGATTGTGATGGAGTAAGGATTCTCAAAGAATTATTAGTGGTGCTCTTCAGTACTGGGTCCTCAAGCTGTCTGCACGTCCGTGTCAATTCTTATCCATGTCTAAGCCAAGTAAACAGACATGAGAAAGTAACACAAATAAAACATGTTATAAATTATAATGCTTACTGCTATTAAAACATGTCCTTGCATCAGTATGCAACAGGTTGTTTAAAATTTGAATAATTGTGCTGCCTAGTTCAATAACCGCAAGTCCATATTTGTAACAACCAAGAAAAACGCATTCAACGTTTGAACCGTATATTCCATGGTTAACGGGCTTCGTATACCAGTTTTATTTTGCTATTTCGACTGACCAATTGCCTCAGGTCATCTTCCATGTACATTTGTCAAGTTTGTAACGATAATGAATTATGCAGTCAGGTAATTAGTGAAAAATGCTCTGTGTATGAGACAGTTTCCCCCTGACTCTTGCTTTACAGCAAGGTCAAATCGAGAGGCCGCTTTAACATTCCCAGTTCACCCAACATATTCCTTCCCACCGTTCCTGCGCCACTGATGCACTGGCTTCGTTCACGTTTTAGCTAGAAATCGCATTCGTATACATTAAAAACTGATAAAAATAACATGAAAAAATGGAGGCTGTGCTTGTTCTGAACGAAGTGGTGTCTTAGATGCTTGTTCATTGGCTAGAAACTCGCTATGACCAGCAAGGACTTAAGGGGTTGTTCACCCAGTATATTTTGCCATTTAGGGCACCGAGTCAAACAAGGATAACAAGACTTAGGTGCATGAAATCATTAATATTTGTATGTGGCAGTACATAGTCTGATTCACAATGTTAACATTTGTATATTTGTTAATTTTTTAGATTTGCAAACCGGTACATTTTTGGAAACGTTATTGATATAGTGAATCTGAAAACCAATGTTTACGTTTTTTAAATGTATTTCCCAAAATGTATAGGTTTACAAATCTCCAAAAATGAGCAAAAATACATAACAAACCTGACTAACATGTAGATAGTAATGGCTCCTGTCGATCAAATAAAAATAAATTTAAAAAACGACTTGTGGATTGTTAAACTAGGCAGCCCAATTGTGAGCACAATCGAGCATGCATTGACATGTGATTACTTTATGTATCTATTGTATTCCATTTACATCACACAGTGAATGTTATAGATGTACCGCAACACAGAGAAATTATGGATAGAACCCAAGAAAGGATTGTATCGTGACTGCATCAAAAGATCAACAAAATAAAATATCTTGTCTAATCTGTTATTAACAACAGTTATGAATCATGTCAATAAATGTATTTATTTATTGTCCACTTAATTGCAATCACGAACAATGACAACTGATATTTGTTTAGCTAATGCATTGTTGTCACAACTGATGTCATTACAGTTATACGAAGACTTGTTTGAGACGACGTTTCTCCGAGAAACTGGCAGATACTACCATCAGGAGGCGCTGAAGCTGCTTGATGTCTGCACATGCTCAGAGTACATGGAGAAGGCATGTTGTTATTTCTATTTGTGCATGTACATAAAACAGTGAAGTTTGTGTTTGGGGCTCATGGTTATGTGTAGAGTATATAATTGAACAAGACAGGTTATTTACACCCAGTTTACAATATTGATAATATGGGCTGATAAAACAGTAAGTACGCTTGTATTCATATTGGCAAATACAAACAGATTGACCCCTATAAAGACAGCAGTCACTCTCCTAGGAGCCATTATTGAATGTAGTTTACCTAATGACCGTATGTTTTGGGACATTTAAAAATAATTTATTTATCAGCTGTCCCAAACATAGGGTACACAAAAATAATTCTCAGATTCACTGTCCCAATACTTAGAGACACGAACGAATCCTGATGTTATGTCTTTCATTGTCCTCTCTATTTTGTTGCCATGACGTTAACCTGGCTTTGTAACTTCACAATGGTCTCGTCTATTACCCTGTTACTAACTAATTTTTTAGTGGCTGAATGGTCCTATATCCCGTAAAAAACTAATGTTATATGTGAAACGTTTGGTCTGTCTGGTATCGGTTTCCCACACTTATTCAGGGACTATTTACAGAGTGACAGGTTGTACCGTATTTGACCACAGTACCGCCTATACCTGCATTACAGCCCACCCCCATACCGGCAACATACAGAAACACATTTGTTATTAAATATTAAAATATAGAAGATAAACTTGGAGAAATGAAACAATACATCATGTAATCCCCATTGAACTACCTCTGGTACACGGTGTCATCCATTACACTGTCAGTAACTAATTTCTTGGTGGATGAATGTCCATATATATTCAGACTAAAATATCAATTATACATGAAACAATGTGCAAGTGTTGAGAAAATGCAGACAGTTGAGAGATCATGCAGTTTTGTACATTACAGCCAAACACAGGGGGACTGCAACTAAGATTTTATATTGTGGTACTTCCTAAATGTATAAAGGCCAGCTGGTAGCTGAGAGAAACATCGTTGCTGATGCTATAGTAATTGACACCAGCCAAGTTGTTGTTGTTTATGTCAGAGCAGCTGTAGTGTAATACTTTATATTGGTACTCTGTTTTTTATTTAGTCATCTGCATCAGGGAAAAAGTATGTATGTACTTGTCAGAAATATGAATAATTGGTGTCCCAAAACGTGAGCATGCCTGCACGCACACACACACACACACACACACACACACACACACACACACACACACACACACACACACACACACATGCATGTACCCAAACACACACACATGAACAGATACAATATATACACACGCTGACATGCACGCGCACGCACACACACACACACACACAGGGTACACATGACTGGTGTTGTGACCTGTGGTATCCCTGCAGGTGATCCAGAAGTTGAACGAGGAAGACCTGCGGAGTCGTAAGTTCCTCCACCCGAGCTCCTACAGCAAGGTGAAGAGGGAGTGTGAACAGAGGATGATTGCCGACCACCTCCAGTTCCTGCATGGGGAGTGTAGGGAGATGGCACAGAAGGAGAAGAGACAGGGTACGTCAGGGGGTAGAGGGGATAGATCGGTGTGGACTGAGGGTGGCATGAGATGATGAAGGAGAAAGAGACAGGGTACGTCAGGGGGGTAGTGAGGGTAGAGGAGGTAGAGGGGTGTGGACTGAGGGTGGCATGAGGTGGAGAAGAAGGAGAAGAGACAAGATACGTCAGGGGCTAGAGGGGGGTATAGAGGGGTAGAGAGTGTGTGGACTGAGGGTATCATGTCATGGTACAGAAGAGATAGAGTACGTCAGGGGATGTGAGGGCATGGACATATTCGTGTGTGCATGCATGCATGTTTGAGCATGCAAGCATGCTTGTTTGTGGTGTGTGTGTGTGTGTGTGCATGTTTGTGAGTGTGCATGTTTGTGAGTGTGCATGTTTGTGTGTGCATGTTTGTGTGTGTATGTTTGTGTGAGTGGGTATGTGTGTATGCATGTTTGTGTGTGCGTGCGTGTGTGTGTGTGTGTGTGTGTGTGTGCATGTTTGTGAGTGTGCATGTTTGTGTGTGCATGTTTGTGAGTGTGTGTGTGCGCACGTTATTGTGTGTGTACATGTTTGTATGTGTGTGCATGCCCCCATGCACTTGTAGATGTGTGTGTTTCCTCCCCATAGATTGATGGTGATTTGAGGGTGTTGTGTGAAGATGTGTCTGTGTGACATGTGGTGTGAGGTAGTTGGTAAAGAACAGGACAAGCCTGGCAACTGTCTGTGTGTTGCCGTGTTAGAGCTGCCTCCTGTATAAATCAGTGTCTTCATGAAGCATTTTCCAATGTGGACATGTCTACAAATGTTCTCTAATGTAAACCAAATTCATCAAATCCATAAATTTTGGTAGCTGCTATTAATAATACCTTTTGTATTTCTATTATTGTTTCAGTTGTTTCGAGAAATGCTTATAAAAGTGTTGTGTTTGTATTACACATGTTGTTAATTCATCACAAGTTTCTACAAGCCAATCTATGTTTCTCAGTTACAGTTTCTTCTCCCTAGACATTGTCCTTTCTTTGTATAGTGTCGATAGTCGTCTTGTGTTTCAGACCTGCGTAATATGTACAGACTGCTGAGTCCAATACAGAACGGCCTGGGCGTTCTTGTGAGTGAGGTGGAGGAACACATTAAACAAGTTGGCCTTGAGGTGGTCGTATCACTGCAGGGTCAGAGTGTAAGTAATATCCAATTAGAACATTATATTTTGTGCACTGTGCATTATATATGGATTTGTAAATGATATTGATTGTAAGATATTGTGTGTATCGTACATAACTACCCTGGTTGGGGGGACCATGGGTAAGTAGCACGCTTCTGTCCACTCCTTTCCATCAACACTGTATTTTATTTTTTACATATTGGAAATAATGTAGTAGTATTGTGTAATGATAGAATTTGTGCTGTTGGTTGTTGGAAATATATTACTGATTGATTGAGTCTCACTCGCACTTAGCAGACAATGTTGACTTTATTAATATTTATGAAAATAAGATCAGAATCCATATAAAATGTTTACAACCATAATTGTTTACCTCTTAATATTTGTTAAAATACCTGACCTTTTGTGATCAGTTAATATATGCTAGTTTTATGACACAAAGTTGTGACCATTTTACTGCAATCACAGACAGACAAATTCCAATTTTACACAATTTCTGTGTTCAGCAGTAAAATAATACAAAATTTTACAATTTAAATTTGCTTTGAGATTAAAAAATGCACAGTATTTGGGTTGTTTAATGATATGAAAGCACCTCAAAGCTGTGTAGATATTGTGTGTATCGTATGAAAACCATTGAAAATGGTTGTATTGCTGTCATCAAGATTGGGGTTTATTTTTCAGATGCACTGACATAGATTTGTTTATGATAAACATATATTTTTCTGATAAAAATTAATTTTTTTCTTGGATAGCCTTGCGAAAAGTTTCGTAATAAGATAACATGACTAATTTTAGTCCGTTGGGCCAAAGGTCCAATGGTCTTTTGCCATCACTCTGCATCCGCCATGAGCTGAAATCTGTATTTGATTTAATCATTCTAACAGCCCCCCAAGGCCCCCAAAACTGGTAAAGTTTCACATTTTGCCAATTTTTTCAAAACCTCCAGTAACTTTTTCTCTGATTTTGCATAGACATGTCATGTGGTAATGCCACTGTACACAAGAAATCTCTAATTGATTTAATCATTCAAACTAATGACCGGGATATTATGGACTGTTATATAGTAATATTAACCCATTTTAACCAGGATATGATTCTAGTTTTAGTTACCCTTTTTATCTGGGATATGATTCTACACTTGGCAGAAACCCCACTCCATAGTGTTATGGATCCCTATTGGTTGATTAACATTGAATGACATCAGTATCTTGTCATCATTGGGAAACACTTAGGAATCACCAAATCAGCGCCGTTCAATAGTTATTCAATGTAGAAGTCCGCTACCCCCAATTTGTTAAGGATAACTCTGCTAGTTTACTTCATACTGGTGATAAGAAGGAGGTAGACAAGCGGATGGATGATATAATATGCACGGGCATGCTAATTGATGCAATATTTATCTGTGAAAATGTACTTTGAAGGCTTTGAATTTGAGTGAACGAAGCATTTTTGGCAGCAACAAACTTAATGTTACTTTCACAAATAAATTTACATCAAAATATTTACCAAATTCGTACTTTAGTTTGTTGATTTATTTGTTATAAGAAATGAAACACAAAAATAGATATCATTGACCGAAGATATTTCAAAAATTCATAAATTTGCTCAGTGATGCGACACACTGCCATTCTGTTCTAGGGGTGTTTCTACAGAATTGTACATAATTAAATAATTATCCAAGATACGTGAACAAGTTTTACACCATTGTTTTCAGGGGAGAATGGTGTATAAAATAAAATCAACTTGCTCATTGAGATGTTGCCTCCTTCGTGGAGAAAATGTCTGGTGAAAAGTAAAGTGACAAACAACACGAATTTGTTGGGAAATGTTTTGCCATATGCCACATGTAGTAAATGTTATCAAAGAACTAATCTGTCAATAGAACTGCACAGCTTATTTTGTCTTCTTTGTAATGGTATATCATATTTAAAAATTGATTGAGAAATAATTAAGTTATGTCTTTTTAAAGAAAGGCCTGTCATTTTCTGATGCTGACAAAATGATTTCTTGGTTATGGTCAGGAACTGGCTTCAACTCGTCTGCACTAGCTTCAGGATAAAATGGGATAAAGAAGATTTGTATACCACCAAAACCAGCAGACTGTTTAGTAGCCATAGTATAATGTGTCCACTTGATAGTTATGTATCAAATGTTCATAGATCTATGTGCATGTATACATTGTTCATGTATTGAACAAAATGTACGAATGTGTTTAATTAAGACTGTTGATTGTTGTATGCCTCCATGCCTCAAAAGAACCCTGACTTATTTTCAACCAATAAACTCTTGAAACTCTTGAAAACACAGCCTGTGAGTGCAGGAGATGCCATCTGTTTTTTCTTAGACAACCTTTAACTGTGCTAGATGCGAGATTGCAGCTCACCAACTCTCGTGCAAGGTTTCTACAACCACTGGAAATCAGCCTAAATAGCAGAGTTTCGGGATAAAATTCAACAGTATTTTTAATAACACAAACTTCACGAAATGGTCTACTCAAATATTTTATTTCCAGGTGTATCTTCACTGGCATGCATATAGTCTCCACTAAACATGTCAATATTTTACTTCCATCATAACCCGTAATAATCTGTAACTGTGATTCACCAAAAATCATTAACTTATTTTCAGTAATAATTACAAACTCACACTATAGTCCAAAGGACTTCAGTACCTCTAGGCCCATTTTTTTCTGTTACTTCAGGTCAAGTATATAAGCACTGTCTTAGGTACCGGTGCAATTTGCGCGTTGTTTTACATTACACTAGCTACCGGTGCAATTTGTGTGTTGTCTTACACTAGGTACCGGTGCAATTTGTGTATTGTCTTACACTAGGTACCGGTGCAATTTGTGTATTGTCTTACACTAGGTACCGGTGCAATTTGTGTATTGTCTTACACTAGGTACCGGTGCAATTTGTGTGTTGCCTTACACTAGGTACCGGTGCAATTTGTGTATTGCCTTACACTAGGTACCGGTGCAATTTGTGTGTTGTCTTACACTAGGTACAGGTGCAATTTGTGTATTGTCTTACACTAGGTACCGGTGCAATTTGTGTGTTGTCTTACACTAGGTACCGGTGCAATTTGTGTATTGTCTTACACTAGGTACCGGTGCAAGTTGTGTATTGTCTTACACTAGGTACCGGTGCAATTTGTGTATTGTCTTACACTAGGTACCGGTGCAATTTGTGTGTTGCCTTACACTAGGTACCGGTGCAATTTGTGTATTGTCTTACACTAGGTACCGGTGCAATTTGTGTGTTGTCTTACACTAGGTACCGGTGCAATTTGTGTATTGTCTTACACTAGGTACAGGTGCAATTTGTGTGTTGTCTTACACTAGGTACAGGTGCAATTTGCGTATTGTCTTACACTAGGTACAGGTGCAATTTGTGTATTGTCTTACACTAGGTACAGGTGCAATTTGTGTATTGTCTTACA
The DNA here is from genome assembly GCA_963995525.1 of Escarpia spicata. Taxonomy (NCBI): domain Eukaryota; kingdom Metazoa; phylum Annelida; class Polychaeta; order Sabellida; family Siboglinidae; genus Escarpia; species Escarpia spicata. The sequence continues at coordinate 75,766,591 of OZ023205.1, read as the reverse complement.
CTAGGTACCGGTGCAATTTGTGTGTTGCCTTACACTAGGTACCGGTGCAATTTGTGTATTGTCTTACACTAGGTACCGGTGCAATTTGTGTGTTTCTTACACTAGGTACAGGTGCAATTTGTGTATTGTCTTACACTAGGTACCGGTGCAATTTGTGTGTTGTCTTACACTAGGTACCGGTGCAATTTGTGTATTGTCTTACACTAGGTACCGGTGCAATTTGTGTGTTGTCTTACACTAGGTACCGGTGCAATTTGTGTATTGTCTTACACTAGGTACCGGTGCAATTTGTGTATTGTCTTACACTAGGTACCGGTGCAATTTGTGTGTTGCCTTACACTAGGTACCGGTGCAATTTGTGTATTGTCTTACACTAGGTACCGGTGCAATTTGTGTGTTGTCTTACACTAGGTACCGGTGCAATTTGTGTATTGTCTTACACTAGGTACAGGTGCAATTTGTGTGTTGTCTTACACTAGGTACAGGTGCAATTTGCGTATTGTCTTACACTAGGTACAGGTGCAATTTGTGTATTGTCTTACACTAGGTACAGGTGCAATTTGCATATTGTCTTACACTAGGTACCGGTGCAATTTGCGTGTTGCCTTACACTAGGTACCAGTGCAATTTGTGTATTGTCTTACACTAGGTACCGGTGCAATTTGTGTGTTGTCTTACACTAGGTACCGGTGCAATTTGCGTATTGTCTTACACTAGGTACCGGTGCAATTTGTGTGTTGTCTTACACTAGGTACAGGTGCCATTTGTGTGTTGTCTTACACTAGGTACCGGTGCAATTTGTGTGTTGTCTTACACTAGGTACCGGTGCAATTTGTGTGTTGTCTTACACTAGGTATAGGTGCAATTTGCGTATTGTCTTACACTAGGTACCGGTGCAATTTGTGTGTTGTCTTACACTAGGTATAGGTGCAATTTGCGTATTGTCTTACACTAGGTACCGGTGCAATTTGTGTGTTGCCTTACACTAGGTACCGGTGCAATTTGTGTATTGTCTTACACTAGGTACCGGTGCAATTTGTGTGTTGTCTTACACTAGGTACCGGTGCAATTTGCGTATTGTCTTACACTAGGTACCGGTGCAATTTGTGTGTTGTCTTACACTAGGTACAGGTGCAATTTGTGTGTTGTCTTACACTAGGTACCGGTGCAATTTGTGTGTTGTCTTACACTAGGTACCGGTGCAATTTATGTGTTGTCTTACACTAGGTATAGGTGCAATTTGCGTATTGTCTTACACTAGGTACCGGTGCAATTTGTGTGTTGTCTTACACTAGGTATAGGTGCAATTTGCGTATTGTCTTACACTAGGTACCGGTGCAATTTGTCGAGTCGATGCTGGAAATACACATGAAGTACCTGGAACTGATACAGACAGTGTTCAACGGAGACAAACACTTTGCTGGAGCTCTCGACAAGGTATACTTATGTAAATTCTCATTGTGATCATTATTACATCAAATGACATTCTTTTGTGGAGCGCATTTGTGCTGTGGTTAGAGTATCACACTCTCAATCGAGAGAACCCGTGTTCGAACCCTGTCCTGCCGGGACAAACCTTGGGCAAGTTTATTCACTATATATATGTTGGTCCAATTCAGCTGTATAAATTAATACCTGGCTATATACAGTGGTGGACATTTGTGTACAAATAGTCTTTGCGCATTAATTGCAGTGTGGATGAATGCTTCCCAGAGAGTCAAGATAGTGTTCAATTTAACAGGTCTGCCTGGGAGTAAAATGTAAAGTGCTTTGTCCAACAACTGGATACTGCACTATATAAGAACTTACCCTTTTTACCTGTTCATGATGCTCCCAATGTTTACATTCATTACTTAGCAATCGTGCATAGAAAATAGAATAAAATAAATAACTTAACCAACACACATGTAACATTGTGTTAAATTAATGTGTCACATAATTGGTGTTGAATTGATGTGTAACCTGCTTGGCCCGTGTCAACCTATTGTTGACGGTGTTGTCATTAAATTGAAATTTTCATGACATTTCAGGAGAGTGTAATAAAACTGATTTGAAATAAATGAAGCAGTATATTATGAGGTCTGTGCTAATGTTTCACCCTTGATCTCTTGTACAGGCCTGTGCTGCTGCCATCAACTACAAAAGTAATCCAAAAGCTATATGCAAGTTTCCTGAGTGGGTAAGTTCAATAGTCATGACAGTTTATTATTAACAAAAATGGAAGATGATTTTGTGAACAAATTAAAAGATGTTCCTTTATGGTGCTGTTGTTTAGACTTGGGATAAACTACGTAGACATTGCAATTAGACAACGTCAGTATCACTCTTGTTGACAATGTAGTCTGTGGTTTCGTGAAATAGTAAAAACATCATTATTGTTCTTTAAGTTTATAAGTATATTTTTACATACATGAATGCATGCATTGTTTTCTATAATTTAGCAATTATTGAAATAATTATGTTTCTGTTGTTGTCGGTTAAATCTTCGTTATGTTGGAAAATGACATATGAAATGCACAGAATGAAACTAAAAGAAATGAGTTTTCAAACATGAACACAGCATTGTGTCTTATACATCTGGTGTGTCAAAGATATCCTCACTACTGTAACCAGCGTTTCTTGTTTCACTTTGTAAATAGAATCCTTTTGAACGACACTTAATGGTAGACTGTTTTTTCAAAGGTTGCAAAATACTGTGATTCATTGCTCAAGAAAAGTACAAAGGGAATTTCTGAGTCTGAAATTGACGACAAGTTGAGTAGATCCATCACAGTGTTCAAATACCTGGACGACAAGGACGTCTTTCAACGGGTGTGTATTCCTCGATCCTTTCCTAATTCATCTGTCTCATATCTTTAGTGTTTGTGCACCATTTAGATATAAATCTCATAAATTCTAAACTAATGGGTGAAGTCAGTTTTTTTCATCAAATACATTTCTTTGATAGTATTTGTGCAGCCAAACTAATTCATTGTACAAGTCGATATGTCATTTGTTAGAATAAAAACCTTAGACATATGTTAGACAATTTCCATGGGACCTCCGACAAAAGAACATTTCTAAGATTACCTGATTACCATGGGTATGGTCATGCAAATGACTTATAATGCACATGTCCTGTTCAAATAGACATAATATATTTGTAAATTTGGTGAAGATAATCAATATGACTAGTATTTAACATATGTGATAACCCATTTCACAACCAGCTTATGCCGTTACTAGTATGCACATATTTATAAACTACAAATTTGAACATCAACAAACCTGATTAGTGATGGATTTGATCGAAAGAGGATGGAATTTTCAGTAACAGCTTAATAAGGCCAGACACGGCAGGTAGATATGATTATTTTTTAATTTGTGCAAATAGTTAAATTTGTTATGCCCAATGCAGGAAATGGGTCTTACTGAGTAAAATATATTTAATTTTTTTCAGCCACACCCCCTGTTTCCATGGTAATAAACAAAATGGCTGCCATTTTGAGCAAATATTGGCAAATTTGGAAACTGCCATTTTTATTTAATCACGTAGTTATATTTTTGGCAAATCCATGTTCTCTATACATTCTATTGTGCAATGATCACATCATTTTTTAAATGTTGTTTTTATTTTTTAAATAATTTTTTGGGTAAAATACAAAAAAAAACATTAAAAAAATGTGGCAACAAATATGGCTATATCTTTCAAACTATTCATGATTTTAAATAAGTGTTTAACATTTGCACACAGTAGAATACGGTGAATGTAACACTGAAAACATTATTTATATAGCATAGTTACTCCCAGAGATATCCCATTTCCAAATGGAGAAATTTGAAGAAATTTTGTTTTGATAAACGATTGCATAATGGATTTGATTACATGATATCGACATGGTTGATTCATGACTAAAACTCACTTAGAGGTATGTAATTGTTATAGAAGTTAACTTTATTGATAAGTATTTTTTGTCAAAAAACACCATTTCACCTGGGGTGTCAGGCCTTAAAGTCTCGCTTAATCTTTGCTGACGTGTTTCCTTCAGATTCGTTGTTCTGTACATTATTACAAGTTATGTTTGACTAGCACTAACAGGTTTCTATGGCTCTGTGATCACATGACCATGATCACATGATTGTGATCATGTGACTGAGGGTGTGTTGCTGTAGTTCTATGCGCGGATGTTGGCGAAGAGACTCATCTACTCCCAGTCCCAGTCAATGGACGCCGAGGAGGCCATGATCAACAGGTTAAAGGTCAGTACGATGCAAACAGTCTAGTGTGGAGACCTGACATGGCAGTGACAGTACTTCTAGGTGCCAGTGACTGACTGTTGCCTTAGAGTCGTCCAGTAATGGTGCAGTACATGTAGGTGCCAGTGACTGACTGTTGCCTTAGAGTCGTCCAGTAATAGTGCAGTACTTGTAGGTGCCAGTGACTAACTGTTGCCTTAGAGTCGTCCAGTAATGCTGCAGTACTTGTAGGTGCCAGTGACTGACTGTTGCCTTAGAGTCGTCCAGTAATGGTGCAGTACTTGTAGGTGCCAGTGACTGACTGTTGCCTTAGAGTCGTCCAGTAATGGTGCAGTACTTGTAGGTGCCAGTGACTGACTGATGCCTTAGAGTCATCCAGTAATGGTGCAGTACTTGTAGGTGCCAGTGACTGACTGATGCCTTAGAGTCATCCAGTAATGGTGCAGTACTTGTAGGTGACAGTAACTAACTGATGCCTTAGAGTCGTCCAGTAATGGTGCAGTACTTGTAGGTGACAGTGACTGACTGATGCCTTAGAGTCATCCAGTAATGGTGCAGTACTTGTAGGCACCTATGACTACCTGTTGCCTTAGAGTTGTCCAGTAATGGTACAGTACTTGTAGGCACCTATGACTACCTGTTGCCTTAGAGTCGTCCAGTAATGGTACAGTACTTGTAGGCACATATAACTACCTGTTGCCTTAGAGTCATCCAGTAATGGTGCTGTAATTGTAGGTGCCAGTAACTGACTGTTGCCTTAGAGTCGTCCAGTAATGGTACAGGACTTGTAGGCACGTATGATTCCCTGTTGGCTTAAAGTCGTCCAGTAATGGTGCAGTACTTGTAGGTGCCAGTAACTGACTACCTGTTGGCTTAATGTCGTCCAGTAATGGTGCAGTACTTGTAGGCACCTATGACTACCTGTTGCCTTAGAGTCGTCCAGTAATGGTGCAGTACTTGTAGGCACGTATGACTACCTGTTGGCTTAATGTCGTCCAGTAATGGTGCAGTACTTGTAGGCACATATGACTACCTGTTGGCTTAATGTCGTCCAGTAATGGTGCAGTACTTGTAGGCACCTATGACTACCTGTTGCCTTAGAGTCATCCAGTAATGGTACAGTACTTGTAGGTGCCAGTAACTGACTGTTGCCTTAGAGTCATCCTGTAATGGTACAGTACTTGTAGGCACCTATGACTACCTGTTGCCTTAGAGTCGTCCAGTAATGGTGCAGTACTTGTATGCACGTATGACTACCTGTTGGCTTAAAGTCGTCCAGTAATGGTGCAGTACTTGTAGATGCCAGTAACTGACTGTTGCCTTAGAGTCATCCTGTAATGGTACAATACTTGTAGGCATGTATGACTACCTGTTGGCTTAAAGTCGTCCAGTAATGGTGCAGTACTTGTAGGCACCTATGACTACCTGTTGCCTTAGAGTTGTCCAGTAATGGTGCAGTACTTGTAGGTGTCAATGACTGACTGTTGCCTTAGAGTCGTCCAGTAATGGTGCAGTACTTGTAGGTGCCAGTGACTGACTGTTGCCTTAGAGTCGTCCAGTAATGGTGCAGTACTTGTAGGTGCCAGTGACTGACTGTTGCCTTAGAGTCATCCAGTAATGGTGCAGTACTTGTAGGTGCCAGTGACTGACTGTTGCCTTAGAGTCGTACAGTAATGGTGCAGTACTTGTAGGTGCCAGTGACTGACTGTTGCCTTAGAGTCGTCCAGTAATGGTGCAGTACTGGTAGGTGCCTATGACCACCTGTTCCCTTAGCATCATCCAGCTGGTTTTTCCTCAGTTGGTGAGAACAAGGGAAGAAATCAATGCTTAGACAGTGCTGTTTAGCTTATACAAAATAAATGGCATGTGAGAAGTAATACTAGACAGTCCTACATGGGATGACGTTGATATTGTAAGGTTTTATAGGTTTTCAGAAATACAAATATCAGGAGATGGTTAGTTTTTACCAAAGAGTTTAGAATCTGTGTGTATACTGTCACAAAATAAGTTTATTTGGTATTGAGAAGACAGTCGCAAAACCTAGAACCAGCATAAATCTGTTGGAAAATCAACTCATAATAAAAAAAGAAACACACACAACATATGCACACACGTACATGCACACAAACTCACGCACACACACAAACCTAAACATGCACACAAACTCACACACACGCACACACACAAACCTAAACATGCACACAAACTCACACACACGCACACATACAAACCTAAACATGCACACGAACACACGCACACGCACACATACAAACCTAAACATGCACACGAACACACGCACACATACAAACCTAAACATGCACACAAACTCACACACACGCACACATACAAACCTAAACATGCACACGAACACACACAGTAAAAATGATGTTGTCCATATAATATTGATGGCTAATTGCTACTCAAACCAGCAGTTGGTCCGTCGCACTGAGGCTCACACCTACTTCCGTGCGACATGTGATGGTGTATTGTCAATACTAATGTGTGTCGTGTGTGGTTGTTGCAGCAAGCATGTGATGGTGTATTGTCAATACTAATGTGTGTCGTGTGTGGTTGTTGCAGCAAGCATGTCATGGTGTATTGTCAATACTAATGTGTGTCGTGTGTGGTTGTTGCAGCAAGCATGTCATGGTGTATTGTCAATATTAATGTTTGTCGTGTGTGGTTGTTGCAGCAAGCATGTCATGGTGTATTGTCAATACTAATGTGTGTCGTGTGTGGTTGTTGCAGCAAGCATGTCATGGTGTATTGTCAATACTAATGTGTGTCGTGTGTGGTTGTTGCAGCAAGCATGTCATGGTGTATTGTCAATACTAATGTGTGTCGTGTGTGGTTGTTGCAGCAAGCATGTCATGGTGTATTGTCAATACTAATGTGTGTCGTGTGTGGTTGTTGCAGCAAGCATGTCATGGTGTATTGTCAATACTAATGTGTGTCGTGTGTGGTTGTTGCAGCAAGCATGTCATGGTGTATTGTCAATACTAATGTGTGTCGTGTGTGGTTGTTGCAGCAAGCATGTCATGGTGTATTGTCATTACTAATGTGTGTCGTGTGTGGTTGTTGCAGCAAGCGTGTGGCTATGAGTTCACAAACAAGTTACATCGGATGTTCACGGACATGACCATCAGCACCGATCTGAACAGCAAGTTTGACGACTTCCTCAAGAAGGAAGACATCAGTCTTGGAGTGAACTTCTCCATCCTTGTCCTACAGGTGAGGAAGAGAGATGGGGAATAAGGTTAGAGTTGGCTGAGCTTCCTAAACTGGAGGGATTTTATCGTAATATCTTCAGCAATTCCAGCACCAAAGAGAACTGACTATGATACATTTTAAAAACAAACTATTGCAATTTTTATTACAGCAGGAAAGAAATCTTTGATTACAATAGTTACAGTGTACTGTACATCTGGTAATGTCATTAGAATAAAGACATTATAAGTGAGTTATATTTTTTATATTCTAGAATCTGCAAGTTTATTTCTTCAAACATGTATTTAATTGTAATTTGCTACACAGAATACAGCACAGAAATATCCACTTGAAGTATGTACACATCATGTAGTGTCTCTGCTGTGAGGTATTCTACCAGCAGCTTGAAGTAGAGGAGGCGAGCTTAACCTGGCCAGTGGGTTTCTGGGTAATGAGAGGCATTCTTAGGCCATACATAGCTGATCCACACCTATCTCAGTATTGACTTGGGTCCTGCAATTACAACAACTTACAATCCTTGCTGAAAAAGTGCACAGTGTATGAAGATAGACCAAGGCAGGAATTCTCTGCTGTAAGAAAGACCGTACACAGTTCCCTTTACAACGTTCGAAATAGCACTTGTCTGTTTGTCCGGGTTATCTGGTGGACAAGTGAAAATTTCAGTAAATAGTGACGCGTGCAACATTGCAAACTTTTTATTTGAGGAAATTCAAACAGATTAAGTTCGCTAGCAATCGCGCACATTGCAGTTTTGTTAGTGTGTCGGCGTCTTGTCGTTCCGCCACCAGTATGTTGTATGTCAGTGTTCGACCGAGTTTAGTGTCTGCGTTAACAGGGTCATCCACTGAGCGCACCGACCTAGCTCTGTCACACGCATAGGACAGACTCCACATCAGCCATCGTTGATTGAGGCTGTATTTCACCAAATCGAACATTAGTCGATCCAGATCGGTGACAATTTTCAAGGCTTGTAACTGACTCTCCAGTAAATCTATGGTGTAGGTTGATAAACGGAATATTAATAAAACTTCAGAAGTGTTGTATCTATGTAACATTTATTTTAACCATAAATTGCGAGTTCTCGAAGCCGAATTATGCAAGACGTACGGCTGGGGTACCAACCGCCATTGACATGTCGGCTTCCGCCAACTACGGCGGTCTGCGTGCGGCAGCAACGTTATGACATAACTAAATCTATAAATTATATTCCGCCAGGTAAATGTAATTCGGGCACCGTTAAAACTTTTTTAACATCATTGAAATGGTAATACAAAATTTAGAAAAAATATGCGTTTGTTTGCTAGTGATCAATTGAATATTACCTTTGTTTGTAAAATACAGAACTTTGTTAAAACCTGTATTGAAGTTCATAGAGGTTGAACAAAATAATATCGCATTATATAGTTTATTGTGAATTTTGTGACAACCTTTCCTGGCTTTGCATTGGTCGTGTTCCTGATGGTTGAATGACATCTTCAATGACAAACTGATGCAAAAACAGTTTTTGTAATATTATAACAAATAGCAAGGAAAACAATTGTCTCATTCCTAGAAATGAGTAGCATCGTAATAATTATTTGTTATTAATAAAAGCATTCATATCAGCATCACAAAAATATTGGTATACATCATGTAACGTGTCTACTTTTAATATTTTCGTGATGAATAATAATGATAATGGACCGGAAAATAGTTGCAAATATAATTTAGCAATTTCAAAATTTGCAGATTAAATCAAATTGTGTCTTTGATCATAAAAGTCACTCAGATGTACATGCAACGAAACAGCAGGAACATTGTGCTTGTTGTCATAAAAATAAGACAGACTTTTTTACATTTATCCCGAAGCTTTGATTCCCCTTGACAACCACTCGGACAAGTTTAAATTTTGGCGGATAAGTAGATTTCAAAACGCACTTGTCCGGCGGACAAGTAAATATTCAGGCTTATTTCTATCGCTGCTTTATTTCAGACAGTGAAAGAAGCATGCATTGATAGAGACAGCTTTCGGATATGATAGCAAACATGTGATTTTAGAAGGATCCTGATTTGAGAAAGAAAATTGAGCATGTTATGTTGTCTGTTTCAGGCCGGGGCATGGCCGATAGGACAGAGCAATCTACCCTCCTTTGCCATCCCCCAGCAACTAGAGACCAGCGTGAGGAGGGTATGTATCTCACCCTGGGGCAGTTTGACGTGATTTAATCACCACTGACAGGATGCTAGAATAACTACCAAAACAAAATTATGACATTTGATTTATTACATAATTGTTTTAATAAAACAATTGTAATAATGCTTTCAATAATCTATATAAATCAAAAGGTGTCGGTGTGACTTTGTGGTGTCATTATGATACAATGTTATATGTCTGTTGAATGTCTCACTGATATACTTTATTGCAGTTTGAGCAGTTTTACAACGAGAGTTTCAACGGCAGGAAGCTTACCTGGATGCACAGCCTCTGTAGTGGTACGTTTTAGAACATGTTTTCTGTAAAAACTATATATGCCAAACAATTCTGCACATTTTTTTATCAATAAATAAAATTAATACTGTTACATTTTCAATAAATAATGTTTGTCTTAAAATGGAAAACAACAGTTTTGCAAGGAGTGGATTGGGGCAAATATGGCTGACATGTCTGTGGCTGACACAGTCATACAGCGATGTAGCTAACTGTAGTGCTTCAATCATTGCAATATATTTTGAAAGAATAAATGGACCTTGCCAGGTTTACAGTTACTTGGTGTCCTACAGAAACAAAACATAGTCAAACACTATCATTATGCCGTGAACTATGTGTCGTTAGTTGGGTGTATTCCTGCTTCATAACCCGAGGTGCCGTAGCACACTGTTAGAACACTGCACTCGGTCAAGACAGCCCGAGGTGCCATGGCACACTGTTAGAACGCCGCACCAGGTCAAGACAGCCCGAGGTGCCGTGGCACACTGTTAGAACGCCGCACCAGGTCAAGACAGCCCGAGGTGCCGTAGCACACTGTTAGAACGCCGCACCAGGTCAAGACAGCCCAAGGTGCCGTAGCACACTGTTAGAACGCCGCACCCGGTCAAGACAGCCCAAGGTGCCGTAGCACACTGTTAGAACGCCGCACCCGGTCAAGACAGCCCGAGGTGCCATGGCACACTGTTAGAACGCCGCACCAGGTCAAGACAGCCCAAGGTGCCGTAGCACACTGTTAGAATGCCGCACCCGGTCAAGACAGCCCAAGGTGCCGTAGCACACTGTTAGAACGCCGCACCCGGTCAAGACAGCCCGAGGTGCCGTAGCACACTGTTAGAACGCCGCACCCGGTCAAGACAGCCCGAGGTGCCGTAGCACACTGTTAGAACACTGCACTCGGTCAAGACAGCCCGAGGTGCCATGGCACACTGTTAGAACGCCGCACCAGGTCAAGACAGCCCAAGGTGCCGTAGCACACTGTTAGAATGCCGCACCCGGTCAAGACAGCCCAAGGTGCCGTAGCACACTGTTAGAACGCCGCACCCGGTCAAGACAGCCCGAGGTGCCGTAGCACACTGTTAGAACGCCGCACCCGGTCAAGACAGCCCGAGGTGCCGTGGCACACTGTTAGAACGCCGCACCCGGTCAAGACAACCCAAGGTGCCGTAGCACACTGTTAGAACGCCGCACCCGGTCAAGACAGCCCGAGGTGCCGTAGCACACTGTTAGAACGCCGCACCCGGTCAAGACAGCCCGAGGTGCCGTAGCACACTGTTAGAACGCCGCACCCAGTCAAGACAGCCCGAGGTGCCGTGGCACACTGTTAGAACGCCGCACCCGGTCAAGACAGCCCGAGGTGCCGTAGCACACTGTTAGAACGCCGCACCCGGTCAAGACAGCCCGAGGTGCCGTAGCACACTGTTAGAACGCCGCACCCGGTCAAGACAGCCCGAGGTGCCGTAGCACACTGTTAGAACGCCGCACCCGGTCAGCCTCTGTAGTGGTACGTTTTAGAACATGTTTTCTGTAAAAACTATATATGCCAAACAATTCTGCACATTTTTTTATCAATAAATAAAATTAATACTGTTACATTTTCAATAAATAATGTTTGTCTTAAAATGGAAAACAACAGTTTTGCAAGGAGTGGATTGGGGCAAATATGGCTGACATGTCTGTGGCTGACACAGTCATACAGCGATGTAGCTAACTGTAGTGCTTCAATCATTGCAATATATTTTGAAAGAATAAATGGACCTTGCCAGGTTTACAGTTACTTGGTGTCCTACAGAAACAAAACATAGTCAAACACTATCATTATGCCGTGAACTATGTGTCGTTAGTTGGGTGTATTCCTGCTTCATAACCCGAGGTGCCGTAGCACACTGTTAGAACACTGCACTCGGTCAAGACAGCCCGAGGTGCCATGGCACACTGTTAGAACGCCGCACCAGGTCAAGACAGCCCGAGGTGCCGTGGCACACTGTTAGAACGCCGCACCAGGTCAAGACAGCCCGAGGTGCCGTAGCACACTGTTAGAACGCCGCACCAGGTCAAGACAGCCCAAGGTGCCGTAGCACACTGTTAGAACGCCGCACCCGGTCAAGACAGCCCAAGGTGCCGTAGCACACTGTTAGAACGCCGCACCCGGTCAAGACAGCCCGAGGTGCCATGGCACACTGTTAGAACGCCGCACCAGGTCAAGACAGCCCAAGGTGCCGTAGCACACTGTTAGAATGCCGCACCCGGTCAAGACAGCCCAAGGTGCCGTAGCACACTGTTAGAACGCCGCACCCGGTCAAGACAGCCCGAGGTGCCGTAGCACACTGTTAGAACGCCGCACCCGGTCAAGACAGCCCGAGGTGCCGTAGCACACTGTTAGAACACTGCACTCGGTCAAGACAGCCCGAGGTGCCATGGCACACTGTTAGAACGCCGCACCAGGTCAAGACAGCCCAAGGTGCCGTAGCACACTGTTAGAATGCCGCACCCGGTCAAGACAGCCCAAGGTGCCGTAGCACACTGTTAGAACGCCGCACCCGGTCAAGACAGCCCGAGGTGCCGTAGCACACTGTTAGAACGCCGCACCCGGTCAAGACAGCCCGAGGTGCCGTGGCACACTGTTAGAACGCCGCACCCGGTCAAGACAACCCAAGGTGCCGTAGCACACTGTTAGAACGCCGCACCCGGTCAAGACAGCCCGAGGTGCCGTAGCACACTGTTAGAACGCCGCACCCGGTCAAGACAGCCCGAGGTGCCGTAGCACACTGTTAGAACGCCGCACCCAGTCAAGACAGCCCGAGGTGCCGTGGCACACTGTTAGAACGCCGCACCCGGTCAAGACAGCCCGAGGTGCCGTAGCACACTGTTAGAACGCCGCACCCGGTCAAGACAGCCCGAGGTGCCGTAGCACACTGTTAGAACGCCGCACCCGGTCAAGACAGCCCGAGGTGCCGTAGCACACTGTTAGAACGCCGCACCCGGTCAAGACAGCCCGAGGTGCCGTGGCACACTGTTAGAACGCCGCACCCGGTCAAGACAGCCCGAGGTGCCGTGGCACACTGTTAGAACGCCACACCCGGTCAAGACAGCCCGAGGTGCCGTAGCACACTGTTAGAACGCCGCACCCGGTCAAGACAGCCCGAGGTGCCGTAGCACACTGTTAGAACGCCGCACCCGGTCAAGACAGCCCGAGGTGCCGTAGCACACTGTTAGAACGCCGCACCCGGTCAAGACAGCCCGAGGTTCCGTAGCACACTGTTAGAACGCCGCACCCAGTCAAGACAGCCCGAGGTGCCGTGGCACACTGTTAGAACACCGCACCCGGTCAAGACAGCCCGAGGTGCCGTAGCACACTGTTAGAACGCCGCACCCGGTCAAGACAGCCCGAGGTGCCGTAGCACACTGTTAGAACGCCGCACCCGGTCAAGACAGCCCGAGGTGCCGTAGCACACTGTTAGAACGCCGCACCCGGTCAAGACAGCCCGAGGTGCCGTGGCACACTGTTAGAACGCCGCACCCGGTCAAGACAGCCCGAGGTGCCGTGGCACACTGTTAGAACGCCGCACCCGGTCAAGACAGCCCGAGGTGCCATGGCACACTGTTAGAACGCCGCACCCGGTCAAGACAGCCCGAGGTGCCGTGGCACACTGTTAGAACGCCGCACCCGGTCAAGACAGCCCGAGGTGCCGTGGCACACTGTTAGAACGCCGCACCCGGTCAAGACAGCCCGAGGTGCCGTAGCACACTGTTAGAACGCCGCACCCGGTCAAGACAGCCCGAGGTGCCGTAGCACACTGTTAGAACGCCGCACCCGGTCAAGACAGCCCGAGGTGCCGTAGCACACTGTTAGAACACCGCACCCGGTCAAGACAGCCCGAGGTGCCGTAGCACACTGTTAGAACGCCGCACCCGGTCAAGACAGCCCGAGGTGCCGTAGCACACTGTTAGAACGCCGCACCCGGTCAAGACAGCCCGAGGTGCCGTAGCACACTGTTAGAACGCCGCACCCGGTCAAGACAACCCGAGGTGCCGTAGCACACTGTTAGAACGCCGCACCCGGTCAAGACAGCCCGAAGTGCCGTAGCACACTGTTAGAACGCCGCACCCGGTCAAGACAGCCCGAGGTGCCGTAGCACACTGTTAGAACGCCGCACCAGGTCAAGACAGCCCGAGGTGCCGTAGCACACTGTTAGAACGCCGCACCCGGTCAAGACAGCCCGAAGTGCCGTAGCACACTGTTAGAACGCCGCACCAGGTCAAGACAGCCCGAGGTGCCGTAGCACACTGTTAGAACGCCGCACCAGGTCAAGACAGCCCGAGGTTCCGTAGCACACTGTTAGAACGCCGCACCCGGTCAAGACAGCCCGAAGTGCCGTAGCACACTGTTAGAACGCCGCACCAGGTCAAGACAGCCCAAGGTGCCGTAGCACACTGTTAGAACGCCGCACCAGGTCAAGACAGCCCGAGGTGCCGTAGCACACTGTTAGAACGCCGCACCCGGTCAAGACAGCCCGAAGTGCCGTAGCACACTGTTAGAACGCCGCACCAGGTCAAGACAGCCCAAGGTGCCGTAGCCCACTGTTAGAACGCCGCACCAGGTCAAGACAGCCCGAGGTGCCGTAGCACACTGTTAGAACGCCGCACCAGGTCAAGACAGCCCGAAGTGCCGTAGCACACTGTTAGAACGCTGCACCAGGTCAAGACAGCCCAAGGTGCCGTAGCCCACTGTTAGAACGCCGCACCAGGTCAAGACAGCCCGAGGTGCCGTAGCACACTGTTAGAACGCCGCACCAGGTCAAGACAGCCCGAAGTGCCGTAGCACACTGTTAGAACGCCGCACCAGGTCAAGACACCCCAAGGTGCCGTAGCACACTGTTAGAACGCCGCACCAGGTCAAGACAGCCCGAAGTGCCGTAGCACACTGTTAGAACGCCGCACCAGGTCAAGACAGCCCGAGGTGCCGTAGCACACTGTTAGAACGCCGCACCAGGTCAAGACAGCCCGAAGTGCCGTAGCACACTGTTAGAACGCCGCACCCGGTCAAGACAGCCCGAGGTGCCGTAGCACACTGTTAGAACACCGCACTCAGTCATGACAACACTGCACTCAGTCACGACAACACTGCACTCAGTGAAGACAACACTGCACTCAGTCAAGACAACACTGCACTCAGTCACGACAATACTGCACTTAGTCAAGACAACACTGCACTCAGTCAAGACAACACTGCACTCAGTCAAGACAACACTGCACTCAGTCAAGACAACACTGCGGTCAGTCAAGACAACACTGTGCTCAGTCATGACAACCCAGGTTTAACTCCTCTTGCTGCAATTTCTAAGCTTGGCCAATTTTGTTCTGTTCACATTGCTTCAGTTCACTTGGCTGTATAAATGTCAACTGAGTAGACCTACCTGGCAATAGACAGTGATGGGTATATGTGAATGAATAGCCTGTGTGCTATAATTGCAATATGGCTTATAGTTGCCCAGAGAAGTGGACATGTTGTTTGAATGAACAGGTCTACCAGGGAGTGAAGTGTAAAGTGCTTTGAGCAGAGGTGTATTTAGAGGGCCATTGATCATTGGTCCAACCTTGGAAGTTATACTTTATTTGATACTTCTGTGCCACTGCATTTGAGCCTGGAGAACTAATGGATGACTAAGCTTAGCCCCATTCCTAGATCCTAGATATGCCATTGATTCGTAGGACTGCATGCAATGTTATATAACCACCTCAACTATTCCACAGACACACGCAATGGTGGACTGTTTCAGCTGAGCTCAAGTTGACGTACCTAAAGAAGCCGTACTTTGTAACAATGGGGATGTTCCACATGGCACTGTTACTTCCCTTCAACACATCCGACTCTCTCAACTTCAAGGAGCTGCTAGAGACCTCCCAGCTGCCTCACAAGGAGCTCGTCAAACACCTGCAGGCGCTACGAGAAACCAAGGTCATCACAGCCGAGGTAGGGTCAAGGTCTGCACTAACTGGGTCACTTATTTCAAGGTCATTGCAAACATTTTTATAAGTCAACTTCTAGTTAGGCTAATCCAAAGTTAAGCAAAATTTATTGGGGATTAACAAGATTGTCTCCCAAAGGGATAAGCTCAAGGTTGCAAGTGAACAAGGAAGCCATCAGTTTATCAAGAGTCAAACAGTTTTCATCAGTATATATATATATATATATCTCAGATGTTTGTACATTTATTTTTTAAACACAATCATACAGCTAACATTTACACAACCAGTAGACCTTTATTCCACTCATTTATTGTCCTTAGTGAGAATATGACATGTCTAAAGATAAGTCTCCAACGTAACTGTCTGAAGACCTAGAGATTGTTCAATTTCATTAAAACTTTTGGAAATTAAATCACGATGCTAGGTTCCTGTTTAGTACTATTATGTAATAATAATGTATATGTTCTATTAGATGTTTTGCATCTAGAGAAATGTTTTAGAAATGTTAAGATGTAGTTCAAATGTGTGGCCGCTATAAGGCCAAATAACAATCTGTGTGTTCGTGTTACTTAGTTTCTCAATGGTATTCACAATATTACCACATTTTGTTTCAGTGCACTGAAAAGTCTACACAAATTCTTTTAGATGTGAATAGAACCTTTAGGCACAAACTTGACATTTGTGTGTGTGTTATGGACCTTATGACGTGTGTTTCTGTTAGGATGAAGAAATAGGAGAGAACACAATATTTTATCTGAATATGAACTACTCAAACAAGAGGACAAAATTCAAAATTGTTACAGCCTTCCAGAAAGAAACGCAGCAGGTTTGTACATTCTGTCTTCTTAACATTGTTATACTTCATAGACTTGTCAGCCGTCAACATTAGGGAAGATAATGAACTAAGTGAATGATGTATCTAGTGTTTGGGGGCATTGGTGGGTGGGAGTTCTCAGAATGTTTACTTTCATTGTAGAGCTATTTATGATGTATTAATTCCATTAGAGCTGATGGCATAGACATCAGAAAGAAGGCACCTACAGCTTATAGTGCATAATCTGAAAGACCCATCCAAAGTCCTTGCCATGTCTTCATTTGTTTGACATGGGTTTGAGCCTCCTGGTGATGGACAGACACCAAACCAACAAGCCACTGTGCCAGTCACTTATATACTGCCACAAAAGTACACTTTCTGGAACTGTAATTTCCATGGATCTTACTAAATAGAATTATTAGATAAAACAATTTGGTGGTTGTTATCAAAGTCTAGAACTGTAATGTTTGTGATTAATTTTGCGCGATTTGGTTGCCTTTTGGCCGGGAGTGATTTTAATTGTGACAGCACCTCTCATTTGTATATATATTGTTCTATGATGACCTTTGACCATGACCTCTGCAGGACGTGGAGCATACCCACATGGCCGTGGACGAGGACCGCAAGATGTATCTACAGGCCGCCATAGTCCGCATCATGAAGGCCCGCAAGATCCTTAAACACAACATACTTATACAAGAGGTGAGTGCACAAACACAACATACTTATTCAAGGGACAAGTTCACACAGATTCCAAAAAAGTTACAATACAACCTGCCTATAATAAAATGTAAGATCTTCAATACATTTACATAAAAAGTAATTTCTTATAGTTGCAGCAAATCTATATGCCTCTTGTTATACCAATCTAATGAACAGTTATAATTAAATGAATATTTTCACATAGTTATGACATATCTTTATCTCGACAAATGGCACATATTCCACCCTTGTGTTCTTCCTCTCATTCTGGCAGATGTTAGTATGTAATCTACTTCAGTTACAACTGTTGTTGGGGACAGTACCTAATGTATCTCTCACTTCACCGAAGGAGGTTCTCAAGTGGTCATTGACTCTCTGTCTGTGCTTGTACGTGATCAGTCAGTCAGTCAGTCTCTGGTTGTAGGTGATCAGTTAGTCTCTGTCTGTGTGTGGTTGTAGGTGATCAGTTAGTCTCTGTCTGTGTGTGGTTGTAGGTGATCAGTTAGTCTCTGTGTGTGTGTGGTTGTAGGTGATCAGTTAGTCTCTGTCTGTGTGTGGTTGTAGGTGATCAGTTAGTCTCTGTCTGTGTGTGGTTTTAGGTGATCAGTCAGTCTCTGTCTGTGCTTCTAGGTGATTAGTCAGTCTCTGTCTGTGGTTGTAGGTGATCAGTTAGTCTCTGTCTGTGTGTGGTTTTAGGTGATCAGTCAGTCTCTGTCTGTGTTTCTAGGTGATCAGTTAGTCTCTGTCTGTGTGTGGTTGTAGGTGATCAGTTAGTCTCTGTCTTTGTGTGGTTGTAGGTGATCAGTTAGTCTCTGTCTGTGTGTGGTTGTAGGTGATCAGTTAGTCTCTGTCTGTGTGTGGTTTTAGGTGATCAGTCAGTCTCTGTCTGTGCTTCTAGGTGATCAGTTAATCTCTGTCTGTGTGTGGTTGTAGGTGATCAGTTAGTCTCTGTCTGTGTGTGGTTGTAGGTGATCAGTTAGTCTCTGTCTGTGTGTGGTTGTAGGTGATCAGTTAGTCTCTGTCTGTGAGTGGTTTTAGGTGATCAGTCAGTCTCTGTCTGTGCTTCTAGGTGATTAGTCAGTCTCTGTCTGTGGTTGTAGGTGATCAGTTAGTCTCTGTCTGTGTGTGGTTTTAGGTGATCAGTCAGTCTCTGTCTGTGTTTCTAGGTGATCAGTTAGTCTCTGTCTGTGTGTGGTTGTAGGTGATCAGTTAGTCTCTGTCTGTGTGTGGTTTTAGGTGATCAGTCAGTCTCTGTCTGTGCTTCTAGGTGATTAGTCAGTCTCTGTCTGTGATTGTAGGTGATCAGTCAGTCTCTGTCTGTGGTTGTAGGTGATCAGTCAGTCTCTGTCTGTGGTTGTAGATGATCAGTCAGTCTGTCTATGGTTGTAGGTGATCACTCAGTCTGTCTGTGGTTGTAGGTGATCAGTCAGTCTCTGTCTGTGGTTGTAGGTGATCAGTCAGTCTGTGGTTGTAGGTGATCAGTCAGTCTGTCTATGGTTGTAGGTGATCACTCAGTCTGTCTGTGGTTGTAGGTGATCAGTCAGTCTCTGTCTCTGCTTGTAGGGGATCAGTCAGTCTCTGTCTCTGCTTGTAGGGGATCAGTCAGTCTCTGTCTTTGGTTTTAGGTGATCAGTCAGTCTCTGTCTGTGGTTGTAGGTGATTAGTCAGTCTGTCTATGGTTGTAGGTGATCACTCAGTCTGTCTTTGGTTGTAGGTGATCAGTCAGTCTCTGTCTGTGGTTGTAGGTGATCAGTCAGTCTGTCTATGGTTGTAGGTGATCACTCAGTCTGTCTTTGGTTGTAGGTGATCAGTCAGCCTCTGTCTCTGCTTGTAGGGGATCAGTCAGTCTCTGTCTCTGCTTGTAGGTGATCAGTCAGTCTCTGTCTGTGGTTGTATGTGAACAGTAATTCTCTGTCTGTGGTTGTAGGTGATCAGTAATTCTCTGTCTGTGGTTGTAGGTGATCAGTCTCTGGCTGTGGTTGTAGGTGATCAGTCAGTCTCTGTCTCTGGCTATAGGTGATCAGTCAGTCTCTGTCTGTGGTTGTAAGTGATAAATAATTCTCTGTCTGTGGTTGTAGGTGATCAGTCTCTGTCTGTGGTTATAGGTGATCAGTAATTCTCTGTCTGTGGTTGTAGGTGATCAGTCTCTGGCTGTGGTTGTAGGTGATCAGTCAGTCTCTGTCTCTGGCTATAGGTGATCAGTCAGTCTCTGTCTGTGGTTGTAAGTGATAAATAATTCTCTGTCTGTGGTTGTAGGTGATCAGTCTCTGTCTGTGGTTATAGGTGATCAGTCAGTCTCTGTCAATCATTGTAGGTGATCTGTCTGTGGTTGTAGGTAATCAGTCGGTCTCTGCCTCTGGTTGTAGGTGATCAGTCAGTCTGTCTCTAGTTGTAGGTGATCAGTCAGTCTCTGTCTGTGGTTGTAGGTGATCAGTCAGTCTCTGTCTCTGGTTGTAGGTGATCAGTCAGTTTCTGTCTCTGGTTGTAGGTGATCAGTCAGTCTCTGTCTCTGGTTGTAGGTGATCAGTCAGTCTCTGAGTCTGGTTGTAGGTGATCAGTCAGTCTCTGTGTCTGGTTGTAGGTGATCAGTCAGTCACGGACCCGTTTCACTCCGAGTGTCAGCATGATCAAGAAATGTATCGAGTCTCTGATAGAGAAACAGTACATTGAACGAACGCCAAATTCCTCAGACGAATACAGCTACGTTGCGTAACCACGACGACCAGATCAACAACTTCATCAGCGTTGCCTTCATGGCATGGATGACAAGATGGAGACTGAGGGCAATCTCCAGAACCGCATGTGCTGACCAGCGATATGGGAAGGGAATTTGATAGCGAACGAAATGTCTAACACCAGAACGTGATGATATTGAGTCTTCCAAGATTCCTGCAGAAACATGCTGATCATCACAGGCAAGGGTTTCGTGAACTCAGCCACCTTGCAAGGAAATACCCGCCTGACTGAGACAACAGTCCAGTCAGGCCAAGGACAGTTGTTGGTGTTGTGTAATTACGTACTGTGACAGCCTAGTGCAGTTGCATGACAACGTGACTAGTGCGTCATGCAGCATGTTTGCATGGTTGACGCGAGCTCTATGGCTATGTACGAGCTGCTCATCACTGAAAGAGTGTCCAGACGAAGTGAGAAGGAATGCGTTGATTTGCCAGTCATAAGAACAGTGACATGAGAGGTTTGAACAATGAATATACTTTGTGTTGGTCGATCTGTTGCATCGACAAAACATACTGTGTTCGGCAAGATACCTGACAACATTAACTGACATGAAGACTGATTTTGGTTAGAACATTACAATTTTTATTTAAACAAATTAATTAAACATTTGGATATATTAAAATGTATTTTGTGAGTATATGAAAACCATGAATATGAATTGCATCCTTCTAATATTGCAGGAAGAGTCGAAGCAACGTCTAACTGAATATCCAAAACAACAGGCAGGTTTATAAGTGGGCAGTGACTCAATTAACGCATTGTCAAAGTAGACGTTCTGAGGACTATGCAGACATGGCAAACAGTCGCACATTCTTTTTGACAAACAGATCTTGTAATTGTGTTTAATTATAATACATTTATGGGCAGCCACTTAAACCAATTTCATCACCATTGGCATTTTTGATAACAAATTTACTGGCCGAAGGACAAAACCCATGTCTGATTATGGAAGTCACAATTACAAAGTCAACTCACTGGTCTTGTCTAGTGCAATTCTGACCACAAAATAGACAGTTCAAGCAATATATATATGTAAAAGTTTTACATTAGAGTTGTTGACCTGAAAATAACAACAATTAAGTAATTATAAATGGCTTGTTTCAATGACATTTCTGTCTTTAATATCCAACAAATTAATGATTATAACATTGAAATTAATTTCAGTGTTATCATTAAGCGCTGTAATTACATTACTGGAACATTATTTCATACGTGTAAATAAACCATAATGTAAATAAATACAACACATGAAGCGAACATGTTTACAACTTCCAACTGATTTTCAGAATACAGTCTTGGCATACAATATTCTTTAAAAATGTAATAAATTATATATAAATTAAGTGAGAGTTTAAAATGCACCTTGGTGATCAGTTGGTATGTGTTGAAACACATTGGCCAGTCCGCCTCCTGTGGTGATAGTGATTGTGTGTGGACCTAAAACACACTGGCAAGCTTGGTTCCTGCGTTAGATGGCATCAGGCCGTGTCAGCTCTCAATATGCACATAACTGGACTTTCCCAAGGCCCTGAAAACCGTGTGTGTGTATGATAATTAGAAATAAAACTGTACAGTTTGAAACACCGACTTTGGCTATTTTGTTATAATTATGCTATCACTGATCCAGTGTGGCTCTTAATGCTAATAGCTAGTGACCCAATCTTGGCATGTTTGTTATGCATCGTTCATTCTTTGACTTCTTGCTGTTGCTGCATGATAGAAGTTCCCTCAAGAAGTATTTGGTCGACATTGTAGATTATTCCCAGACAACAAGTGCTCAAACACACGCTCACACACACACACACACACACACACACACACACACACACACACACACACACACACACACACACACACACACACACACACACACACACACACATTGTGTAGGCTGGCTGCCAAGCCTCTCATACATGCCAGGACAAAGGGGATTGTGGGAATAATGTACAATGTGGACCAAATACTAGCTAAGTTCTGGTTGCTGCTGCAAGGCTGACCAGGCAACTCCTCCCTGGTTTAACAGTGGCAGCGTCAGACTTGTGAACACTTAGACAAGGCTGACCCCCATCCATCCAGTTTGTCAACGATCAGGTCCCAGTCTAGAAGTACTGCCAGCCACATTCACTGGCAGTCGCCTCCAGATCATCTCCAGTGTATTCAAAGACCATTCAGTGTTAAAACGTGGTCTATTTAGTTTCTACTTTGCATGTTCGACCTGTCACATTCTTTTAGCTATTTCTTTTTACAGTAGCTTCTGTGTCCCCGACAAAAAACTTACAAATATACTGGACAGACTACACAGACTTTGGAACATTATCTCAGCAAGGCACATACACCATGTGGGCACATCGTCCTTATGGGCACATACACCACGTGGGCACATCGTCCTTTTGGGCACATACATCATGTGGGCACATCGTCCTTTTGGGCACATACACCATGTGGGCACATCGTCCTTGTAGGCACATCGTCCATGTCTGTGTCCACAGGCGTGCTCGTGTGACTACAGTGTCGGCACACGAATGTTGGCGGCTGTCGTGTTGGGACGGCTAGTATGCTCACTCGCTGGTGATGCCGCTGTCTTCTGCTTTCTGCATCGGCTGTCCTTCCTGCTTCAGCATTAAAGGCTGCTTGTTGGACAGTCGCACGCAGTGTGCTGCGATCGTGAGCCGTGTCCTCCCAAGTTGTATTAATGAGACCAGCAGCGTCAATGTGTCTATTGATACAGTCAGTGTATCGTAGACGTGGTCTTCCCACATTCCGTTTACCCAGCTTTTGGAAGACTACGTGAACAATTATGGAGTAGTCTAAACATAATATGAAGTTGATGACGACCTGCAAGGTATACCGCGTTGGTGTCCTGCCATGTCTTCTGTACAGTTCCGAGACGTGTATACGTTGTACAGACGATATATCCAGAGACTGTCACAGGTCCGTCTGTGCCATCTGCGAATGATCCTTGTGGTTAGAAGGACGGATCGTGTGACCAACAATAAGTCCTGCACCGTGCTGCCATGCCGAGCACTGAGGCCATGCTCCTAGGACAACAGCTCGCTCACTTGGACGGGCCATGTGGTACGCATGGACAACGAGCGTCTGGCAAATGCTGTCTATATATATGTGTCATATTAGTTGAAAAGGCACTTCTTATGGGTAAAAAGGGCAAGTTACGCATACATTAATGATTATGTTCATAATCCTTAGGCATGTATGAAACTTAATATAATGTGTTATTATCTTTGTATCCACATAGTTGTGGGGCCTACAGTGACGAGTGTCGACTGCATCTTGGTATGAAAATAAATGTTACACATATATCCTAGAAACACGTATTATTACAACCAATACATGCAGTAGTCATACAAACATGAGACGTATCCTGCAAGTCAGAACGTTTGACAGTTGTCCAGGACGTTTTTTAACGTACAAAGTGGGGGGGGCATTGCTCCCCAGCCCTTTCGTTTGCACCCCTAGACGTAGTCAGACCAACTTCCTCCCCCCAATGTGCCCCCATTCTCCCAAACCAACCCCTTGTAGGGTTTACTTTTTATTCGTTTTAGTGTTTTTTTTAGTCCTTTGGGCCGAAGGTCCAACGGACTAATGTCATCACTCTGCGTCCGCCGTGCGCTGTGCGCCGTACGCCGTTAGCTGCCATTTCGTGTACTATACTCAGTACCCCCCCCTATTCCCGGTGTATCCGTGTTATGTTCATGCAGCCCTTTCTCTGTTTGTACTGAATTTACGCCAACTATTGGGTAGGTTGGTATTGGGCAATCAAATTTATTAATACAGGGATTGCCACTGTGCACATATAATATATACAATAGTCACATCTTGTGCACAGCCAGGTACATCCAGATTACAGAGTGATGGACCACACATGTTATGTACGACACATTTTGTACATTTAGAATAATCATACTAGACATTTACCAAAAACCCTTGATTGCTGTTATATTAAATTACAGCATACCGACTGTAATATGCTTACAGTATATAAAACACAAGGGAAAAAGATACCTGGTGTGCAGACTGCACACCTTTCTATAGTACTAGCTACAGTAATTCAGCTTGATATATACAAAAGTGGGGGATAAAAAAAACCTGGCCTCCCATGTTCACATGTGGTGGCCCTCACCCCCACTAAAGGGCTGATAAGTCGGCTTGTCAACTAGCACTGACAGGTGTAATCGGACACGAACGCTGCCTGTCCCTCTCCCAACAAAAAGGAATGGGCCGCCTCACGGCCCCCCCCCCCCCCCCTCTGCCAAGAGACGAACAAACATTTCAATACCGCCCCACCACATATAGCATTTTGCCCTTCCGTCCTAGCGTTTGTGCTTGCCACGAGTTACAATGTCCGGGTAGCCAAACTTGGTCTGCAGCTCCATCGAAAGAGCGGATTCATCCCGGTCAGTATTGTAGGTCAACCGCCTGCGGTACCGCTTGCTCATTGCTGCCAGGACCGCGGACAAGCAACCTTTGCTTGACCGTTGTAGACTCGCCATGAAACACAATTGTTATATATGGTTAGTTGTGAATTATTAGAGGCTGATGCTTTACGTGGACGGTTTGCTAGAGATTGATTCCACTCTAATGTATTTCTGATATGAGTTTGAATGCCAGCGACCCATAGCTTTGATTTGTTCCGATGAGAAGCCCGCCTTTGCTGTCCATGTCGCTGCCCCTATCCTGAATGAGTGTGATGAAATTTTCTTGCCTGCTAACTCTGTGTTATTTAGCACTTCCTTAAGGTATTTGGCAAAAGCAGTCTTCTGCACAGGCAATTTATTGGCACTGCGAAAAAGGGGACCTTGATCATTTCCCCTGAGCTTGATATATTCCACCATCCTCCGGTACGGACAAGCTGTCTTTCCCGTGGAGAAGACATCCAGGCTGAAAGGACGGCCTGCACTGTGTTTGTACGTATGGAAGACCAGGCGTAATTTGGCAGGTTTTATGCGACACTGTGTCACAGACAGATTATGCGGGCTAGCCGTCACCTCACTTATCCTAAGAAAACCGAAGAACATGAGGCTGAACATAGCGCGGAGCAAGACCACTGAGTAAGATGAACACTTAGACAATGGAACTGACTTAATGATGAGGGACAGGTCACGTGAGCTGACAGGCTGGCGTTGGTCAACATTAGGGCAGGCATGTGCTACGCCTTTTACAATTTTCACAACTAAATAGTCGTTTGTTGGGTCGGGGTAGCGACAGGCTTTGTGGCGTTCCGAGATAGCCGATATGAAAGTCCTAATAGTACTGGGTGCCTTGCCCTCATCTTTGAGATACTGAACAAAGGCAATTACTGTGTTTGGGGAGGCAGGCAGGTACCTCCTTTTCCTATATAATGTTTGTACAAAGGTTACAAACCTTTTCCAGTTACTCTCGTAACGTCTGGCACTGCTTGGTGCGAAGGCCGCGTCCATGGTGCTCACTGCGTTGTGTACCAGGGAAGCCAGTGAATGGGAACTAGTTTTGGGTGGTTGTGTAGGCTGGGTTGAACGCTGCGTGCAGCACGTTCTACCTGTAACCGTGAGATAAGATCGGCAACAACATTGATCTTTCCTGGGATGTGCTTAGCACGAAAACATATGTTATACGACAGACATGCAACAATCAATTTTCGGAGCAAACACATCAGCTGTGTGTCCTTGGCAGTTTGCCTGTTAATCACTTCCACCACTGCTGTGTTGTCTGAAAGGAACATGACCCGTTGATTAGCCCATTTTGGCCCCCAGCTCCTGACGGCCAGTAAGATTGGCAGAAGTTCTTTCACAGCAATGTGCATGGAGCCCCAAGATGGAGGAAACTGTGCTTTATTAAGTATATCCCAGTATTCTGCCGGCTTGCTGTGTTTTAGGTTGCGCAAGTTTTCATGTAACTGTTTATGGTAGCATTTTGATATTTGTTTTATAAAGCATTTATACCCACTAGCCAATTCTCTTAACTCTGCATTAGCTTCGTCATTTTTACTGACTAGACGAGTCCCGTTTCGCTGGTGAATTTCCTAACGAATTCACGCTGTCCGTAGATGTCCCAATATGGAGCCCAGCATCTGCTTGTCTTCTCCAAGAATTTTACGACAGTGGGTCGAGGGTCATACCAGGCAGTGCCCACACCATTCAGTGTCACCATGAGTAGTGCGTTTCTCGTGTCGTCACTCATACTGGTGCGGTGATTATCGACCATGAGGTTGTGGTGGCTCACGATCCTTTCGGTCTGCATAGAGTGTGAACTCATACAAGCCAGAGATGCCAACACCTTCTGAACTGAACCTGTTGTGACTGGCAGAAGTTGGCGCAGTCTGACAGCCAACTTACAACCGAGATCACAGCCATCAGGCAGGAATGGCACATTCATCATGTTTTCCCACTGCTCGGCTGCCCAGTCCGCAAAATCAGATACCTAATCTGGGAAAAGGCGCCTGACGACGCGCACACCATGCTCAACGAATGTCTCAGATTGCGTGACATCACTAACTCCTTCATATCTTTGATGACGTCCTCCTGCTCCGGATGCACGCGTTCACACCAGTATTCGTGCGATGCTTGCACGACCTCCAACCTGACTGCTCGTCTGTAGCGGCGATTTGTACAAACGAACAGGTGGTTACACTTTCGTTTGTGTTAGGTCCTCTTTTGTGTTATCGGTTGGACAACTCACTTTTTCCTCCCTTCTTCCCAGGAATGGCCCGTCTCTCATTAGGCTCAACGTTTTGATTGCCGCATCAGTCACAGTGAGAAGATCGCTGATGAACAAATCACTCCTTTACATTTTCTTCTGGAGGGTTTCAAATATCTCCGGATGTCGTCCATCACTACGGTGATCAACGTTTGTTGGTGGTTCCAGATTCTCAGGAACCCTTTGGGTTCAGCATTCTCCTTTCTGTCGCTGATACTTTCTGGTGCCTGCATCTGTTCCTACACCATAATGGAGGCTGGCAGGTTGTTCAGCACAGCATCCACCAGCTGCAGATCGTGCTGGGCAAACCTGACACCGTGGTGCCGGCGGAACTGTTTGACATTCCCGGCCTGCGCTGACAACATATTCATCCGTCTCGGCGTCCGGAAGAATCGTATGAATCCCAATAGATTAGACTTCCAGATTCCCAACTCAGGTACGGTGCTTACGACCGACTCATTGCCTAAGTCAGATCGGTGTGCAGCGCACCAGAATGTTGCCTAACATCTCTGCATTTGGTAAGCAAACAGACGCCATAATCCACCTTGTCTGCCGGTGTTTGCCGCCTCGCCGTCAGTGATGACACCAACCAGCTTCGTTTCTTTACCTCCTGTCAGATCCAGAGATTTGTTCACCACTTCAAGTAGTCCAGGGGCACCGTTCTTCTCTGGCGAATGCATGACAGCTGCTACTTAAAGTTTTTTATTTGCAATGCTCCCCCCATTTTGTAAGTTAAAAACGCCCTGGCTCCACCCATCTCTGGCACGTCGGGGGCTCCAATTTCAGAATCTCACCAGGGTGGTTACACTGCTTTCCCGGCTGTGGGCAGTCGTCTCTAACCTCGCTGTTTGATGCTGTGCCTTCCCGATTTCTTTGATGTTTTCTGGGTGAACGGATCCCATGTTGAGCGCGTATACTCAATATATATCGTCTACCCAAGTAAAAGGTTTTTAAGCAATTTTACGTATGGAGGTTTTTTAGTAATTCCTATCTTTTAACATGGACAATTTCATTGTAGCGTTTATACAATTTTTCACTACAAATTAGGACCTGTCACACACACACGACTGGTTGGCCCGTAGGCCGAGGCTTAGCCTTACGATTGAGCCCTTGTTTGATTGATGACGACGTGTCTAAAATGTGGTGTTATAATTAGGCGTAATTTATACCAAAAGCATTATAAATTCAACGGATGCCTATTTATCTGAAATACTAACATGATCTTAACTATTTTATTTTATGATATTTTACATCACATTCTTTTTCTATTTCTACTATATTTATTACCAAACAATTTGTTTTTTATTCAAATGCATTATTTTTAACATACACTTGTATATTGTTGTAAAGCGCTGTGAACAATATTGGATGTGGCGCTTAATAAAATAAAATATTATTATTATTATTACTGTATACGAAATGTAGAATACATATAGGACGATGTGTCATAGCAGAACCTAAATCCTCATTTGTTCGACCAGGGCGATCATCTTGGAATTATACTATTGGTATTATTTCCGTACAACAGTGCTTAAATTCGTGCCTTTTATGTGGGGAACTATAAAAAATAGGTCATAGACGTTATGAAATAGGTAAATCATGTAATGGAATAGGTTATTATACATACTGACACACCCCTATATATTTATAAAACCTACGTATAGCTTACAATGATAATAAAATCGAAACATATCTGCCAAATCAGTCAAACTAACGCCTATCTGTGTAGGTACGATAGTTTTTTTTACATCACGTGCTTGCATACAGTTTTTATTGGTTCATGGAAAATGGCGGGAAATTTGTTAAAATGGCGGGAATTCTGTGAAAATCGGTCGAACTGGTAGTAATTCGGTTAGTGGGCATTCGGAACTTGTGCGCATGTATATACTCTCATTTAATGATGGTCAAGTTTCATCCCTGACGCAAAATTTTGTAAAGACTTAAATTCATGTCACTTAGGTCTACGACCTTCCCATCACCGTAATTCCGGTTACAACACAGCTTTATCACGAGTCTATATGCACAAAATCTAGCCTTTTTATATTGAAAACCAACAGGATTTTTGAACCTGCCACACATACGACACTTGCACTTACCTCACCTGGTAGCCCCTTTAACATGTATCAATGCTATATTTTTATATATGACATTTGTGCTTACCCCATTTGCGTAAAGTATGGACACGAGGTTAGTTCATCAGTTTAACTGCATCGTCGCCGGGGTTAAAGTCTATATGTGTGTCAGTGTGTCTTTGTTTGTCTGGTTAGTACCTGTTAGTACCGGTTCGAGCCGGTTATAATTTCTTAGACATGTTAGAACCTGTTGGAGAACATGTCAAAAACAGGCACACCGCATTGTGGCCGTTCTGTTCTGTTGTGGTAACTTTGCTTCTTTCAATGGTGTTTAGAACAGATAGACAGTGTAAAAGTGAGCAAACAGAACAAGTAGACAATTTAAAAGACCAAACAGAATAAGTAGAAAGATAAAATTAAGAAAACAGAACGGTCGTAAATTCTTGCCAGCTTAGTACATTACCGAGGTATCTTTGTAAAAAATTACCTAATCAAAACGTTGGACTTGTAGAATTTTCTTACTTTAACGATAGACAGGTAGAAATAAAGAAATTTACCTAGATACACAGTTCAATTCAAGAAGTTCACTTGGTTACACAGGTTTAATTCAGGAAATGACCCAGGTAAATTCAGGAAATTCATCTAAATACACAGCTAAATTCAGGAAATTCACATAGAAACACAAGTAAATTCAAGGTGTGTCTGTTTCTGACATGTTCTAATATGTCTAAGAAATTACAACCGGCTCGAAACGGTACTAACAGGTACTAACCAGGCATACAAAGACACACACACACAAATAGACATTGACCATGGCGACGATGCGTGTAAACGGATAAACTAACCTCGTGTCCATACTTTACGCAAATGAGGTAAGCCCAACTGTCATATGTAAACAAAATATAGCATTGATACATGTTAAAGGGGCGACCAGGCGAGGTAAGTGCAAGTGTCGTATGTGTGGCAGGTTCAAATCCAGTTGGTTTTCAATATAAAAACACTAGAGGTTGTGCATATAGACTCGTGATAAAGCTATCTGGTAACTGGAATTAGGGTGGTGGGAAGGTCGTAGACCTAGGTGACATGAATTTAAGTCTTTAACAAATTTTGCGTCAGGGGCGCTACGTGACCATCATAGAATGAGAGTATATACATGCATACACGTTCCGAATGCCCACTACCCGAATTACTACCGGTTTGACCTAATTATCACGCGTACTTATTTAATGACGTCTTTGAACAAAAAAATATACAGGGGCGCAAGTTCCAAATGCCTGCTAACCAAATTACTACTAGTTGGACCGAATCACCACGCGTACTCATTTAATGACGTCATGTTTATCGAATTCCTGCTATTTTCACAAATTTCCCGCCATTTTCCATGAACCAATAAAAACGTACGCAAGCTCGTGGGGTAAAAAATAACTATTGTACCTACGCAGATAGACGTCAGTTTGACTGATTTAGCAAAGAAGGTCCGATTTTATAATCATTGTAAGCTATACGTAGGTTTTACAAATATATATAGGGGTCTGTCAGCTGTGTGATGACCTATTCCATGACATGATTGATTTTTTTAAAACTTGTATGACCTATTTTTATAGTTCCCTCATAAAAGGCACGAATTTAAGCACTATCGTACGGAAAATTAACAATACCAATGGTCTAATTTCAAGATGATCGCCCTCGTCGAAAAAACGAGGCTTTAGGTTCTGTTATACATCGTCCTATATATATTCTACATTTCGTGTACAGTACTTCAGATAAATAGGCATCCGTTGAATGTATAATGCTTTGATTATAAATTACGCCATATTATAACACCACATTTTAGACACGTCAACATCAATCAAACAAGGGCTCAGTCCTTAGGCTAAGCCTCGGCCTACGGGCCAACCAGTGTCGTGTGTGACAGGTTCAAATGCTGTTCGGTATATTTTTCACCGAACTTTCTATCTTTTAACATGGGGTTTAGCCCTTATCTTTTAACATGTACAAATCGTCGTATGAGTCATCATGACCGATGGAACCGATGGAACCGGAATTATTTTCCTGTCTTTTAACAAGGGAACCAGGACTAGTTTTCCACCTCGCCGCGCCAGCATACGACGATTTGTACCTAGCATACTATTGTCCGACATATGCGAGACGTGAGAGTTCCATCTGAGGTTGTTCGACACTTCATTTTGGGTTCTAGATCTTTCCCGTTGTCACAATGTGCTCGAAAGGTGCTCCAGCGATTCCATTTTACGTCAAACAACGAGTGACTTGGTTGCAAGCGGCTGCAATCTTAGTTGCAAGCGGCTGCAATCTTGTTAATTGTTAAATCTTGTTAAATCATTCAACGGTTTCGCAGAATAGATAATTATATATCAGGATTTGTCTATAATAACGTGTTGTCCGTCATTTTTTGTTGGTTGTCAGTATTCTGCCATACTGATTACGCATTACAAAAGCGAGGAAAGTGACGAGGACAATTCGTTTTAAACATCTCTACAATTTATTTTTACGTCATCAAGTTACAACGTGGCAGCGATCGTGTGGCTCTCACACGTCGACAACAGCAACAAATTAGGAAAGTCATTAAACATGTTCATAACTTCACTAGGAAACGGTGGACGTCTTGACGTCAGCTCATGTGAATAAACATAATTAAACGAACAGAACATTGTTGCCCCTGCGTTATCAATTATTGTTGTTTGACTTTGGTTTCTCAAGCTGTCCTTTTGAACGTACATAAATGTATGCGGTTAATAGCGTAGAAAACTTTAATAATATAACTGGCCCCCATTGACTGATTGTAGGCACACCATGAGGTGTAAGGTGTGTCATTAGGACAACAACGTATAATTAGATATTGTAATTAGTTTACATAACAAACATTAGGAAATTGCATTGATGAACAAATTTGATTGACAAAGACGAGAATTACTCTTCGAGTAGGGTGTCGAGGGCCTAGAACACTGTGTTTAGTTTTGTTTCTCCTGGTAGTTCGATGTGTTCCGCCTCTCCAGATCTCGCTGTTGTTCGTCAATCACGCGTGTTTCCTTATAATTGTGCACGGCTGCTCTAAATATCGTTCACATTGGCCTATTGTTTGTTCGTCCAGCCGCTTGTGTCCAATGGTGAACAACACTACTTCCGGTGACGTCATCCACGACAACGGCTCATGTGACTATCTGGAAAGATAAACATTGTTCCCTTACATTACAAGCATGCGCACGCTCGCATGCACGAGCGCGCCACGCACACGCACACACACACATACACATACTTATGTTGGCAATGCGGATTTTAAAACAAATAGTTAACAAATACTATGTGATTCTCTCGACTTTGAATATAGCCTTATAGGTCCTACTACGTTTTGCCTAAATTTCCCACAATGATATTATCTATTAATTTTAATCCACTTACTTAATTATTGCGCCGCTGTAGGCCTGTTTTGATTCCGATATTTTGCTTTAACGAATTGATAATAAATATTAAGTCAAGGACCTCAAAAACATTCACCCACCGGAAAAGCAACCCACTTTCGGCTGTGACGCCGAGGCATGACGGGGAATTGGACAGCGACGGTATAAACGACTGCGGCAAATCGACATTGCCGTTGCCATGGAGATATATGCTTGGCAGCGGTATGGTTGTCATGGCTGACACGCTAGGCAGCGTTGTCAACGGATACGAGATACAGTTGGTAGTGGTGTTGACCCCGCCCACTGCTCGAGTCGTCGCTGGCAGTGCTGTAGCAGACAATACTCTACAAACGGTGTGCTGTAGGTATACCGGCTGGTTGCGTGTAGTGGTTTTTCTAATTTGGATTTCCACAATGTTAAAACAGTTTTTGAACATCCACTCACACGCACGCACGCACGCACGCACACACACACACACACACACACACACGTATATATAGCACGTTAGTGGCTGTCAAGATTATGGTGAACTAGCCGACGAAAATTAACTGTATTATTACGGATAACAAAATCGCAGCCGTGGTGTGTTGTTGGAGATGTGATCGAAACAGGAATGGTGAAAACCAGGCGTTGGGATGCAGGCTCCCCGCACCCTCCCCGTACCCCTTCTCCGGTATAACAATTTCAAAACTCACCCCGGAAAACACGGCGGTAGCGTTTTTTAAACTTAAATTAAAACAATCTAGAGTGTTTTCAAATTAATGTCGAAACTAGATTGTTTTTCAAGTGGGTAGGCCTAGTGTCTTGATATTCCTACACCGGCACAGTTTCTGTGCGCACCTTGTCCGGGCGTCTGTCCGCAGATGTTGGACATCTGCAGCTTCTGTTGCTTGCGCCATTTCGCCCGTCGGTTTTGGAACCACACCTGGAACACCGCAGGCACGTGTCAGACGACTCACGCATACTGGAGACCAACATTTACACGGCATTGAGCAAACGAAAGCTAGCTATATATAAGAAATGCTAAAGAAATGCAGAAAGTATAGTAAAACGAAGGCAAAATCAGGAAACTAGACTGCAGCAAAACTAATATTGCATGGACCAGCGCTCACGTGGAGGAGATCCCATGTGACAGACACGTGATTTCACTTGTTCTGGAGGTGAAATCATGCATTTCGAGTTTCGACTAGATCAAATCACGTGTTTTGTACGTGCAACCACGAGATTCTGTTTTACCCAGGACAGCTGTCAACATTCATGTGCCGACACTGTAGTCGAATCGTTGTAGCCTGTATTTGACTAGTGTCACACGAGCACGCCTGTGGGCACATACATGGACGATGTGCCACACGAGATTTTGTTATACCCGTGAAAACACGTATCTAGACACATATTTTAACTGGTTTAGAACACGTGAAGTCATATAAATATTCGTAGTGGTGGATCCGACTGGTGTGAAACTGGTTCCTTGTTTAACTAATGCTTCATGTAACAAATGTAAAGTATGCTCCTTATATAGTAATATATAATATTAAAAAGAAAGAGATTATTTGAACATTACAGAATTAACGCAAGATACGTTACAGCATTGGTAAAAGGGAGATGTCTGCCAAAACACGCGACATGGCGGCTCAGGTGTGCGTTTACACAGACTACGCCGACCGAGCCCGACTGACAGACTACGCCGACACGAGCCCAACTGTATGTATTATACCTGGACACGGGCCTCCGTCAGGTCGACGGCCAGGGCGAGCTCGTCGCGGCAGAAGATGTCCGGGTAATGCGTCTTCTGGAAGGTCTTCTCCAGCTCGTTCAGCTGGTAGCTGTTGAACGTCGTCCGATAACGCCGCTGTTTCTTTTGCTTGAGTGCCAGGGACGTCACTGAAACACCGACCCCTGGGTGCAGTGTACATGTAACAGTACAGTGTACATGTAACAGTGCAGTGTACATGTAACAGTGCAGTGTACATGCAACATGTTTTATGTGAATTACCGGTAATTGATTGTCGTGGTGCATTGCCGATACAATAACAGTTCAACTCCACTGCCATGATATAAGAAAACCAAAACTAACACTAGCGAAACCTTTAGATCACTGCGTTGTGATTGGTCCGCGGTGCACTATTATAACAAAATAATAAGCTTCTGTCTAAATCCCCAGGAATCTGAGCTCAGTGGCGCAACATACAAAAATATTTAGGCAAAATCGTTAACATGGACAAGCAAGAGTCGTCATTAAAGTGAGGGATAACATTAATAAGTCTTCGGTTTTGTTTACGAAAGGTACCTCTAGTCTCAGGTGATCTTAAAGTGATAGGGAGTTGAATCAAGATCGTGGGAGCAGCTACAGAATAAGCATGTTTGCCAATATTAAGCTTGGTTTTTGGAATGAAAAGTTATTGCGAAATAGATGATCTGAGATTCCTGTGGATATCGGGAAAACGAAGCAGACTATATACGAGTCACAGACGTTGTCATATGTCAATGTATTTACCGAACGACACGAAGCTGTCAAGTGACCTACCTGAGCGCTGCGTGAGGCTCTGGAACAGTGCCCCCGTTCTGCCATCGCGCGGAAATCGGGCAAACCCTGCTCCTGAAAGCACGACGCAGTAAACAGTTACAGTGGAACCTCGCTTTACGGTCACCTCGCCACTTTCTGGTTCGTTTTAGGAGTGTTAACAAATGCAATGCAGTATAGTTGGATATTCGCTTAACTCGGACAGAATTACGTTGAAGGGTTTATTTGTTATATATTTCCCATAGGAATATTCAACTAAGTCGGATTATGTAAGTCGGAACTTCGCCTAACTCGGACTAACTTAGTCGGTCCATTTGATCCGAGATAATGTGTTTTCCTTGCCTAAGTCAGATCGCGGTATTCGACAAACATCACGTGGTTTCTTGGAGTACATGTATCAGATGAACTAAAAAAATGAAATTCCAAGAACATTATCAAGACAGGCACATCAACGTAGGTAGGCGTCATGTCTTCACTCGTCTAATACAACTAGCATCACCAAGCCAATGGACGCTGGTATTATCAAGAACACGAAGTTCCATTACCGGTACATCCTAACCACCAGGAGACTAGAGGCATCAGAAGCTGTCGCACCATTTTCTCATGAAGTTGGACTATTTTGGACGTCGTCATTGCCCTGAAGTCAGCGTGGACAAAAGTGAAACCGGAAACACTTCAAAACTGCTTCAAAAAAGCATGATTCGTCGAAGGTGTTGAACGTCAAGTAAAGACGATGGCTACAACGAAGCAGCTGCTTCGTTCGGAAGTGTACGAGACAAGGCCCACGAGGTGTATGGTGGATGTCGGTGTGGACGAGACAGCAGAGACTTTGGCTGCTCAAAATATCGAGCAGATCATTGAAACCGTACATCCCGACGCAGATGGTTTACTGAGCGACGATGCGGGCGACGAAGTATCAGTATCTGAATATAATTTAACAAAACTCAGTGACACACATGCTGCTTAGGTAGGTAGGTAGGTTTTATTTGGAATTGTATAAATCATACATACAAATATAACAATTCGTAAAACAATCGACAAAATGAAATACATTTCCGAGTTGACAGCGGAGCCAATTAAGGCTGTAACCAGTTTGTTTTAATTATTCCAATATAAGATGATTAAGTAAATTAGTCGCCATCGTCCCCAACATAGCTATTATCAACTATGATTTCACGTGAAATGTGTTGGTTACGTTGCTATAATGAATACAACATAATATTATATGTAAATGTACTAACAGTAATATTAGATGATAAATGTTCACATAAGTAGTCTTGCAAAAAAAAACATGTGGTTATGTCAAGCTTCAACAATGGTATAATACCTACGTAGAATAACATTATATCAAACACATATGTCAGACTTTTCGGGGTGGAATGAAATTAAAATAGAACACCATACCCCCTTACAACATTTGCCTTTAAAGATAATATAAAACTATTTACATTGGGTTTATTTTGTATAACAGTTGGAATTTTATTCCAGGTCATCGGACCTTTACATAGCAAACTGTTCGAAGATCTTTAAGTACAACTGATAGGACGTATGTTACAGGTTTGTTTTGTTTTGTAAAAGTGAATGTCATAGGTAAATGTAAAAATATCCGATAATGAATGTGGCAGACTCCCGTGGACATAATTATACATAAAGTTTCCAACTTCAATTTCATCAATAAAAAAAATTATCATGCAACAGTGAGATCGAAAAGTGACCAACAAGTACGCGGCCATTCTCATGAGACAATCACAACAAAGATTTACGCAGAGCAAGATTACTGATATTTTGTATTTACCATAACTAATTATTATTAAGGCTATAACGTTAGAGATTCGTGCCAAGATGAAGTACATAACTGTTCTAATACTACGTAATGATGTGTGTTGCTTGTGGACGTCAGCATATTGTGTAGAATTACTCCGATCACGTTCAAGAGTTATTCACAGATACCTAAGGGCTTTTAGAGAGCTTTTAGAGGGCTGCTAGCGCTCGGATATTATCATCGTCGGTTAAGTCGAATTTCCGCATAACTCGGATTAAATCACTCGGTCCGATTAAATCCGAATTAAGCGAGGTTTACTGTAGTAATTCAGCAGACTGAGATGTCGACAAGACTTGAAGACTAGCAGATGCACCTGGGGGTCAGCAATATTCGGTAGGTCTTCCCCCTAGAAAAATCTACTGCACGAACAAGCTAATTCCATGTAACAGCTCCTACACGCGACCCTGCATTTAACCTGGACTTAGCCAGCGCACTTCACTGTAGTATAGGAGATCTTGACAGTTTGCATTCATCTCTGCCAAGCAGAATGAGCTTGAACTGCTGTAGGTGTAGGCCACGAGCGTGAACGTGATTCACGGTCTTCACGACGTACCTTTTGTATTTTTATTGATTTGCTACACAGGTTTTTTAAGGAATAGACGATGCAGTGGGCCTAAAGGGATTCGCAGTGGGACCTGCATTGCGTTGAACCTTTTCTGTCAGCGAAACAACTCCTTCTGTTCTTCCTCTCAATGTAAATGTATCATTGTCATCCCGCGGACCGGATTGTATGCAATCCCGTTTTCTGTCCGCGGGCCTCATGAAATAGCTTCGCTGGCCGCAGTTGGCCCGCCGGTCGCAGGTTGCCTGGGGTAGTCTTTGGGGAGCCAAAGCCTCCAATTGCACCCCCTCCCCGAGGCTCCAGTGGCGCGGGAACGAACGGGGGTGTTGTTGGATATTTTTCGCGGCGACGTTTCACACATTTTTGAAGCTCACCAAAAATTTCCAGTTGCACACACCACCCCAGAGACTCGCCAAAACGAGGGGGGCATTCGAAAGGTCTAGGAGGCACGTGACGGGAGCACATTCCAAACTTCTAGGGGGCACGTCAGGCTAGCGTGGGCATAGGCGGCCAAATTAAAAACGTCTAGTGGGCCCGTCAGACAACATGAACAGCAATTCTCAGACATTTGGTATGAACCGTATAAACCATATTGGGTGACAACCAAATGCTTGTTTGTTTTATCGTTGGTGTCGAATATCGATGTTGAATGGTAACCAGTTCACCCGAACCAACTGGTTGGACGTAAGCTTCAGTGACGACATTGGTGAGCATTGTATACTGAGTAACATTTGGTGATTCACCCAGCTACATGGCGCCTGTCGCTGTAGTCGGACCTAATTTCGTGCAACTGGTGGCTAATTCAGCTAACTCTCCCGGGCGATACCGTCTACCTTCGTGACATTCCGTCTGTGTGGTAATTTCTTCAAAACACTTTGACAAACAGAAGAGGGTGGTAGAAGGTGAAGAGAAAGGCCGACATTGTGATGGAGAAAGATTCTCAGGAGTGATAGATTCTCAGGAGTGATGTCGAAAGGACAGCCTGGAGCCGTGGGTGACGTAAATAACAGAGAGTGGGAGAAAATTGTAGAAGATCGATCTTCTCAAACTTTCTTCCTGTCATCTCCAGATATACGTGGTGAAATATCGTCGAGAGGGCGAAACGGACCAAATCTGTAGTCCTACCGTGTAAAGGATCAAGGCACACAAAGCTTGGCCAAGGGAGAAGAAGAGGTTTTGGTTATAGGCATACACACGTGAACACGCACGCACCCATGCGTACACACACGCGCGCGCGCACGCGCGCACACACACACACACACACACACACACACACACACACACACACACACACACACACACACACACACACACACACACACACACACACACGTATAGGCATGCATACATACATATTTTTTATATAGGTATAACGCACTGGTCGCCTTACCGTGAGCCGTTAGGGCGGCACAGAAGACGCCGTCTTGAGGCGCCAATAGACTGCTGATAGAGTAATGCTCGGGCAGCGCCCGTCGGCCCGGCTCTGGGCCCAGACCGCGGTCGTATTCCGGGGCATCGGTGTCGATCTTGACAGTCGACAAGCTCTGCAGACAGTTTGTGTCCTCCATAGGTCCGCTGATTTGGTCGGTGAGAACCGAATTAGTTAACGTCGTTAGAGAGTTCGATTGGCACAACTCGGTGGCGTGTTTGCCGTGCCAGCGGTTTTATTCGATCTGCGCTGAGTGACACCCTTGTAAGGGTTCATTTCTAATTAACCGGCCCCTGCTTAAGTAGGATCGCTAATAACTTGATAGAATGTGCCAGTCATTATGATTACCTTGGCCGCCATTTCAAATGGAATGTCTCCAACTTTCGGCGTTACTGCGACTTCACTCAATTACTTTGACGGAAATGATGAAAATAACACGAAATTGTCTGTACAAACGCCAATGTTGCTGACTCTCCGAAAACGGTTAAATGTACACGATTACAATATTTCCAATAGGGGAAATATTCCTAAATAATTACTGTTCCCTCCCCCCCCCCCCTCTCTCTCTCTCTCTAAATATATATACATATGTACAGTAGCGTTCATATATATATATATAGCGGCGTATCCAGGATTTTTCTTGGGGGGGGAGCAAAAACGGGCGATTACTTGAAATTATTTGAGATGATCGTCTATCAACAGCTGGACGAGTTTCTCAAAGCACATCAGATCCTATTTGAATATCAATCTGGTTTTAGATCCTCCTGTTATACCGAAACATGTTTAGTACATCTCACAGACTTCCTAAAACAGGAGCAAGATAAAGGTAATTATATATA
Source organism: Escarpia spicata (assembly GCA_963995525.1). Taxonomy (NCBI): domain Eukaryota; kingdom Metazoa; phylum Annelida; class Polychaeta; order Sabellida; family Siboglinidae; genus Escarpia; species Escarpia spicata. The sequence continues at coordinate 75,727,090 of OZ023205.1, read as the reverse complement.
AGTATGGTGCTTCTTGACCTTCAGAAGGCTTTTGACACCGTAGACCATAAGATTATTATTTAAAAACTCGAAGCTATAGGACTTCATAAATTTGCCATAGTTTAGTTATATTTATTTATTTATGTGAATGACAACAATCAGTTGAAATTGGTGGTACCTTATCGAAACCGATGACTGTCACATTGGTGTACCTCAAGGGTCAATTCTCGGACCCTTACTGTTTGTAATATATGTTAATGATATTCCATCGGCTGTTCGCTGCAAACTTCTTTTGTCCGCTGACGATTCGGCCCTGATAGTTTCGGGTAAGAACACCCACCACATCCAAGAAAGTCTCTCTTCGGAGCTTGAGGCAGCCAGAGAATGGCTGATAAATATAAAATGTGTCCCTCCATCTAGGGAAAACTGAATCAATCCTTTTTGGATCAAAACGTAAACTCCACACATGCAATTCCATTCAGGTGAAATGTGCTGGCAACACATTGACGTGTCAGACGCATGTTAAATACCTCGGTGTAGAGTTAGATCAGTCACTAACTGGAGAAGGAGTGGCTGAGAAGATCATTTGTAAATAAAATGCTAAGTTAAAATTCTTGTACAGGCAAACAAGACATGTCAACATGAACACAAACAAATTCTTACCTCTGCCTTAATGCAATGTAATTTTGACTCTGTTCATCATGGTTCTCGGGTATAACTAAGAAATATAAAACTACACTACAGTGTACCCAGAACAAGGTAATCCGTGTCCTTCTTAATGCACCAGCCAGAACCCACATTGGATCAACGGAGTTTAGACAGGTCAACATGTTACCAGTGGATCTACGGGTTAAGAAACTAAAATTGAACCTTGTCTATAATATTGTCAATGACAGAGCACCGATTTATTTGTCCGATTCTGTCAACGTAACACGCAAGCAGCACGGTATAAATACAAGATCTAGTACTTTTTCTCTTCATGTGCCGTATGTTAAATCTTTCGGTCATACTTCTTTTTACTACACAGGTGTACAGGCATGGCATGAATTGCCATATAACATACAAGGTGCTACGAACAAGAACTAATTTAAACATTTAGTGAAACAGTTTTTGTTCAATTATCTTAATGATCAGGAAGCCAGCTCATTTATTTACTTTTAATCCAATCTTATTTTTGAGATACGTGTATTACATTTTTATTTTTTATTTTTTAAAGTTTCTTTGTTGATGACGCATCTTTTGTTAAACGTGTTTAATTAAAAAAACCTGGTATTATGTATTTGGTTTTTCAAATGACTTCATAGTGCTTATAATCAGGAGGTAATGTCCCTCCTTTCTTAATATCATAATTATCAATGTCTTTTGACATCTGAATCAGTAACTAGTATTTATTTATTATTGTTGTTTTATTCTGTTATTTTGTCATATTCTATTAATATATGTGTCATGTATTTGTTTGTCTGTCCAAGGACCACAATGGACACAAGTGCTGGCACTTTCTTGTGTCATCCTTTATATTTAATGTACCCTGTATTTATATTTTATGTATGTACAAGCTTACATTTTATATTGAAATAAATCATCATCGTTACTGCCCTGTCCAGCGCACAACATAGCTGACAGCTGCCGTGCGACTGTTGGGGGAGCAGGTTCCACCTTTGGGGGGCGACCGCCCCCTTGCCCCTCTCTAAATACGCAAGTGGTGAAATACGTTGCAAATATAAAAAATATATATACCGCCGTGCGTGGGCGCATGCGTGTGTGTGTATATGCGAGCCAATTCGATTTTTCATTTGTCAGCATGGAGTTGGACATGTCTGGGAGTGGATAGATTCAACGTGTGTACCACGAGAAGGACGTGGATCCAGTCAGGCGGACAAATGCTACAGAAAATGCAGGTCATCACCAAACTAAGGGATGTTGATAATGTGAAAATAGAAAATAAAGCATACAATGTGAAATAAATTATTGTACCTTAGTGACATTGAACTTACTGTTCAGGAGTTACACATAAATTAACCGGCATTTCAGATAGCCGTAATTGGCTTACAGATCGGTTGAGGTTGAACAAAACAATAACCATTCCCTCGAAGATAACTGTGAAGGAATGGTTCTACTCACCGAATGAACTAGCATAACAGTTCGTGTAAGAAATACAGAGATACGGTGGTAATACTTCTGCATATGAACCTACTGTTTAACGTTCATGTTTGGACGCACCTGGTTATATATATGTGTGTGTGTGTGTGTGTGTGCGCGTGCGTACGTGCGCGCGTGCGTGCGCGTGTGTGTGTGTATTGTGATAGTTTCTCTTGTTCAGAAGATCATCTCTTGTTCAGAAGATCATGCCATCTCATTTCACGTGACAGTTACAGTTAAAGATTGATAATTTTTGTGGTGGGTTCGTGTGACCGAAAAGGCCAATGTTCGCATGACATGTCTTGTTCCAGGTTTCGCACACGAATGGAGTTGGCACTGTTCATGTATTTGCTGCTCTTGCCTTTCGACCCTCGCGCTTGGTCCTAGCTGCTTCGACACTTCGAACGTGGTTGCACCTTTCCGGACCAGACCTCTCCAAGCAGGACGGTTTGCCGCATGATTTTCCCAGGAGACCGGGTCTATTCCGAAGCTCTTTCGGGAGTCCTTAAGAGTATCTCTGAAACGCAGCTTTGGCCGGCCACGCGCCTGTGGACCTTCCGCCAATTCGCCGAAGAAGAGTGTCTTCGATAGCCGCTCATCAGGCATGCGAGCCAGGTGTCCAGCCCATCTCAGTTGAGTCTTCCTGAGGAGTGTGCGGATACTTGGCAGACTGGCTTGTTCAAGGACCTCTGTGTCTGGGACTCGATCCTGCCAGCGGATTTTCAGCAAGCGGCGGAGACAAGTCATGCGGAAGTGATTGAGTTTTTGGGCATGGCTCTGGTAGACGGTCTAATTTTCGTAGGCGTAGAGTAGTATAGGTATCACAACAGCGCGCTACACTTTCAGTTTGTTTGTAAAGCTGATTTCTTTTCATCCCTACACTGACGCTTGCAGTCTTCCAAACGAAACACTTGCTTACGCAATACGGCAATGGAGCTCGTTATCAATGTGGACAACGTTGGAGAGGGTGTTGATACATAAGTAATTGAACTTATCCACCACTTCCACGTTCAGTGCCTTCACAGTGATTTCTGGTTCCACGAACTGCTTGTATTTGTTGCTCAGATTCGCTGTTAAGAGCGCAATCACCAGCAAAGTTGAAATCGCGGATCACATCCTGCAGTACCTCAGTCTTCGCTTGAAGTATTCTAAAGTTGAATATCCCTCCATCAGTGCGGTAGTTGATGTAGATGCCATCATTCCCTCTAAAGGCGTCGGATAGCATTGCCGTGAACATTATGCTGAACAAAGTAGTCGCCAGCACTCACCGTTGTTTTACACCGTTACCCAATGGGAAAGCAGCGGAGGCGTCACCATCGTCCAAAACCTGAGCTTGCATGCCCTCGTGGAACTGTCTGACCATGACGATGAACTTGTCAGGACAATCAAACTTTGTCATTATTTTCCAAAGGCCATCTCGGTTAACCATTCCAAAAGCTTTAGTCGGATCGACAAAGATGGTGTTGGGTTCTGCTCCTCGCCAATATAGAAGGGAAAGACTCGATAACGACGAGAACATTTATTGAACAGACTTATCTCAAAGCGGAAGTCGAGGCAAGAGAACGTACAACCAGGAACAAGGTATGGAATTAACCGATGCAATAATACAGGAAGCGGAAATGTGATACTTATCCAATATGGCGTGACCACTTTCTTTTCTCCTTCACTGATCTAATAATAGCACATAAGCTTGTAAGGTTATAACGTGATAGTCCATATGACATACAAATATGCAGTAGAGTCAATATGGGCATATGCCACGCAAAATATGCATTAGAGTCAATAGGTCCATGGCGCATGTATTATAACTCATAGTCTTGTAGATATGCTGGTTTATTACGTCTGCGGATGGGCCGAGTGGGCCTCACGTTGTCACTGGGTGTGGTTGGAAAAGTAGATAAGTAACGTTTTACGTCCTTGGCGTTGGTTACTTTTTTGGATGGACGTGTGTCTTGTTTTAGGTGAGCTCTGACGCGCCGTAGGTCAGGGCACTCTGATTGTGTAGAGAGCCATGCGGACCTGCTCGTGAACGGAAGGCGAGTGGAGCCGGATATGATATCTTCCACAGCAACACTCATAACGACAGATTGTTCGATTTGCGATATGAAAGAGCATATCTGGCAATGTGGTTCATGGCATTCAGGTGCGTTTCTGCTTGCGAAGTCGGATGGTAAGTTTGATGAACCCGCCAGGTGGCGCACTGTGACTTGGTATCGGGCGACAACTGACAGAAACGATGTCACGCGAGGGCTAGATGAAAACGGCATAGTTTGTCAATGGCCTGCACACACGGTTTGCTGTCGGTGAGTAGACACGGCTTCGACTTTGATTGTATGATATACGGGCTGAAGTGTTTGACTGCTGCAGCAATGCCTAACGCTTCGATTTCGCAGGGTAGCCATGCAACTTGGTGTTTCTTTAGTTTGGCGCTGAAAAACCCGGCAAGACGGGTCTGTCCATTTCGCGAAACGTATAGTGTGGATCCGATGCCACGTTTGGTAACCGAACCGTCGGTAACGATCCATAGTTGGTTACTGGGCCGCGGTAATGTGATCGATCTGTTGGTGGAGAGTGTGTTTTGGGCTACACGGAACGCCTCGCGGATGTCATCAGTCCATGTCAATGTCTCCTGTGATTTCATGCCCGCAATGTACGACTCGAGGGGTGCAAGTACTTTGGAACACTGAGAGATGACGCGTCCCAACACTTTATATGCTCCAACGAAGGAACGAAGTCCCAGAACGGTAGTGGAGGTGTGCGCGATGCCAGAGTAGCGATGCGGTGAGGACTGGCATGTAGTGTACCTTCTGACCACACCCAGCCTAGGATGGTCGTTGATTTGGGGCAAACCCTGGTCTTCTTTGCTGAAAGTCGTAAGTCGCATCGAGCAAGGGCATCAAGGACACGACTCCAGTTGTCTAGTAGCTCTTGTGGCGAGTTGCCCCCGCAGTACAAATCGTCAGCCAACTTGGCGACGACGCCCTCTTGTAACAGATTACCAAAGACTCGGCACATGAGTTCTTCCAATGCCGTCTCCGAGCCGTGTACACGAGAACTCCACGAAAGGGTGTCGCAACTCCGCAGTATTTGAGTGAGTCCGTCGATAGAGGGATCTGATAGAATGCATTCGTCAAGTCTGATACAACGATGTACTTCCAGCAAGCTGTGGATCTTAGTGTCGAATCCACGTCTGGCATGAGAGAAGGCTGCAGCTTGCTGTAACGTCCTACTTCCGTGAAGGCAGTGACGAGTCGTGATCCTCCATTAGCTTTGCGTACGAGAAATGACGGGTTAAGGTATTCGACCCCCCCCCCCCCCCGATATCTTCTGGACGACGGAATACACCGGCCGCCTCCAAATCATCAAACTTTTCCTGAAGTTCGACGAGTTTGTCGCGAGCGTATTGCGGACACCTCCCCTTTCGCTGCGGGGGTTGGACTGGTCCCATGTTTACAGTTGCTGTGAATGGGCCCGCATTCCCGTTGTATCCTACGATTTTCGAGTTGAACACGGTGTCAAATTGTTGATGCAGATTGCGGAACTGGTTGCGCAAGTCGTCAGACAAGACGTTGCCACTGTCTAGTTCGATAGTGTCTGAAAATTGCACGTCTGATGCGTGTGTGCTTTTTCTTTTTGACTACGATGTCTACCACGTAGTTGGTGTCACATGCTGTGGTACCACGCACTTGGCAAAAGTGCTCGTTGCGTCCTATTTTCAAGGGATGTGTACACGTGTTTATTAAACGGATTTTGTCCCCGACTGCCTCGACAATGGCAGGTTGGGGCCAATCTTGGTAGTGCAATGTTGACTTATGATCGTTACGAGGTTCGATCGCCACTACAAGATCGTCGAGTGCTGATGGAATAGACAGTTCTATGTAGTCGCCTGGCCAAACAGTAGTGGACGCGGGTGGCGCACGCAACACGTAGGCTTGCGCTCTGCGAATCGTGTGAAATTGGGAACGGTTGACGTTCTCCATCCCGTAGTGTATCACAGTTTCGTCAATGCTGATCTGATTTTTGGCGGGACGAACGGATATGTCATTGGTTGTCATGAATGGTGTTCCCGCAAGTACATCGACATCCAAGTCTTTAACGACAAGGGCATCGAGGTGTAGGTCAAGATTATCCCGCGATAACACGAGCCTTGTTTCTCCGACTACATTGAGTGGGGTTACACCATCAGCTTGTCTTGCGAGCTGGGAACTTTTGGTGATTTTTGCACCAATTGACCTGGCTACCGTCTCTCTAATCATGTTGGTTTCGGCCCCAGTGTCGAGGGTAAGACGTATTGGGCGGTGACGATGGAACGCCTTGAAGAATGGAGACTGTTTCGTATTTACGTCATTCACTGGTGGTTCATCGTCTCCGCTATCTTCGCAGTTTAGTCCTGTCACGTTGCGTGCCTTAGTCATGAACAGTCTGTCTTGCTCGGGCAAGTACTTGCAAGCGCTTAGATAGTGGTCTACTATCGGTCTACCAGCCTGCTTACAGAGTGGGCATTGTTTTGCTCGTTGGGTTCGTTGGTAGCTTTGTGGGCGAGCGGGCCCAGAGCGTGTGCGTGGTTGGTAGTAGGTTGACTGTCTCAGGATTTTTGTCTCTGACATAGAATGGATCACGTCCAGTAGGGACCCCAGGGCCTGAGAGATCTCTGGTTTAAGACTGGCTAGTGTGCGGCTCCGCAGTTCGGTTCCGTAGCGCTGTTTTACGAGTCTAGGTAGCTCCTGATGGATAAGTCTAAGCCAGCGCAATACAACAATGTTCTCTAGCGACGGTGATAAGTCCTCATGTACGATCGGGAACTCGTCGTGGTGTGATATACCGCCACCCACTGTCAGCAGACTATCATCAACGAACCCCATGAGGCGTTGGAATAGGTCCTCGTGGTTTTCGTCTGATTCAAGTTTTATGTCGGCAAAATCTATGAAGTGAGCGCCGCTTGTCAGAAACCCGAAGTGAAGTCTGATTGCCTGCCATATGGAGTTGACGGATGTCGAGTTTTTGACGATGGTATTTCGCGATATGATCGGACAGAAGTTGGCAATCTGCCCAAGCATTAATTCTAAGTGCGCGACTTTTTGTTGTGCCGTTCGCCTAACCAAGCCTGGTGTGTCTTCGGTATCGTCAAGTAAGCCTCTGAGTGGAGAAGTGTTAGTTTTCTTTCCCCATGTTGCCTGGTCGAGTAAGAATGGTGCGAAATTCGCGTCCAATGATAGAGTATATTGGAGGTTTTGGCGCCAGCTCTCATATGACGTCAGTGTTTCGTGTTTTGAAACAGACCACTGTTTTGGAGCTCTCTGTGACTGAGCCATTGTCGCGTTGACGTGTAGCTCAATCGTCTATGCAAATGCCGGCAATGTTCAATGTTCAATGTTAATTACTGCGTACGGAAAGTACGCATTCGTCGTGCCGTTTGTTTGGCTATACGAGTATCTATCCACTTCAGTAGTGAAAACGCTGCCACCACGCCAATATAGAAGGGAAAGACTCGATAACGACGAGAACATTTATTAAACAGACTTATCTCAAAGCGGAAGTCGAGGCAAGAGAACGTACAACCAGGAACAAGATATGGAATTAACCGACGCAATAATACAGGAAGCGGAAATGTGATACTTATCCAAGCCTGGCATTTTTTTGGAGTTGATGAGCTGCGAAAATCTTGTCGACTGTGCCTCTGCCTGCTCTAAAGCCACACTGGCTCTCTGGAAGAAGATGGCCTTGCCCCAGATGGACGATCGGGCGGCTCAAGAGTACGCGAGCAAGGTTCATTCCTGCGATAGACAACAGGGACATTTTTGTTGCATGGTTGACACTTGCCCTTTCTCTTATACAGAGAGCGCATATGCACAATAGAGGCGTCCTTCAGTTCCTGTGGGATCACTTCTGCAGACCACATGGCACGGAAGAGTGCTGTGAGCTTTTCAACAAGGCCTGGGTTAACGGCTTTATAACCTCTGCTGGGATAGCACCTGCCCCTGGGGCTTTGCCAGTCGAAAGCAGACTTGTCGGGGAACGCGGCCAATGTAGTGGTTAACGCATCCGCCTAGCATGCCAGCGCTCTGAGTTCGAAACCCGGACCGGGCAGGCATGATATTTGGTGTAAAAACCTGACTCTCAACTTTGGGGACTGTGTATCCCTCGTGACTCGGAGATCATGTTATTGTCGGTCCCGTCTCAATTTGGAACGTAAAAGAACCATTGAGACAAGCACCCCGGCAGTGACCATCTTCAGTGACAACATACACAGGTCGGTTTGGCGATAATGTTCTGAAAAAGGCTGACTAGTTTAATGTGACCTCATAAGACCATTACATTGTAACCAGAGTAATATAAACTAGTCAGTTAATAGAAAGTTGCCGAGCGCTAGAAACAACTAGGAACTAGAATTGCGTTCCGTACCTCACCTACAGTAATGGGTTCTGCCAGCGACATGTTTATGGCCATCTGTGGCATACGTCGTATTGCTGCTTCATTGATTTCCGACGGGAGGGCTGAGGACACTGTAGAAGTGCTCTGCCCACCTTTTCAGAATCTGATCTTATCGGTAACCAAGGCTGACCTATCGCTCAGGATAGGAGAGCTGCTAGAAGGCTGTGAACCATACAGTGTCTTCACTTCACTCCTTCATATTGTCATATATGGTGAATGTCAAACACCAGGTCGTGGCTCTCTGCTCTGCCATGCGCTTATTAATTCATTGCTAGTTTTCTGTTCTTATACAAGCCCGTCTGAAAAATATCGTACGCAAGTACACGCACACGCACACGCGCACGCACGCACCCACACAGACATACATGTCAACACATTTCAAACAAGCCAATCATTAAATCACTTATCATAGCCCGTGTTAATGATTTGAATTACACGCGTATTTGTTCTCGTGCATTGTGTTCGTTATGCAACGTCGACAAAATATTGATTTAGCTAATTTATATAATTATAATAATTATATATTGCAGCTACCGCACAGCAATCACAGAAGAACATGAATAATTGGAGAAAGGAAATTCACAGCTGTCTTTGTGCAAAAAACGTCTTCTTGTAGATTTGAAACATGAATTTGAAGGCCATGACAACGGATCTATGAATGTTTAATGTGTAGACAAACCCATCGTTTTGTTCTATTGTACAACATTAAGAGGTTAAATCCGCAAAAAAATTACCTTCAAATTAGCGTACGGTCGTTGACTTCCCCATTGATAGACATATCGTAGCGTTTAGTTAGATTAGGCCTATAAGAAAACTGTAAATAACAAATATGAATGCTGTCATCCATAGTATGCGGGATAGCTGAATTTTGTGCTGCCATCTGGTTGATAGTGGTGAAATAACGGTTTCATCGCAAACAACGTTGAGCGACATGTCATTTTTTCGCAACGTGCGCGTTTGGGATGGTTGTTGATGTGACAGTGAATTAGGGATCGAGTTCAATCCGAACAATCAGACTAAAATTCGATTAGTAATTACATAAACTATTTTTATGGAACGTCAGAGGTTGACTTGGTTTTATGAAATGGTAGGAAACGCAGAAAATGAACATACCAGAGGCAGATTTTAAAGACAGACTTAAAGCCTTCAAGAATATACTGCTAAAAATAAAAAGTTATACTTCACTATATCCTGCAGTTTTTAACGCCTAACGGCATTGTTAACTAAAACAATATATAAATAAGTTAATAAAATAAGTAAATAAAACTAAATAAAACATGCAGTCCATGATTAAAGCCATCTATATACAAATGACTGTACCAGCAGCAGTACTAATAAGTACATAATCAAATTCTCTGACGACTCGGCTATACTTGGTCTGTTACATGTTGATTCTGACATCAGTACATACCTGTCTGAAATTGAAAGCTTTGTACATTGGTGTGACAACAACCACCACAAACTCAATGTCAACAAGACTCAAGAGATGGTTTTTGATGCTAAATGTACTGTTGCCGATCACTTGCCTGTTGTTATCCATGGTGAAGAAATTGCCCAGGTCAGTCAGTACAAATCATCAATGTCCTCTTCATTTGGACATCACGCAGTTTGTGTGGGTGAAGGACGGTATCTCGTCACCCAGCTTTGACTTTGGACCCTGGGACCCTCCAGGTCTAACTAATGTCATAAGCTATGATTGCAAAGCAGAGAGCAAGGCACGCAGCACTGACGGTTGAACTCCCCACGGCAATAATATGTCATGTACCATCTATTGCCCGTGTACAGCTGGCGATGGGCATTGTAACCCTCTCACGATTGGGGACGATGCATATGTAATATATTTGAAATAATCGCACCGGATAATTTATCTTTTGGCATCAACATTACGGCTCTAGGTGATGTAGGGCTTTGGTTATAACGATAATTGGTTTTGATGGGCGCCATCTTTAATAATGGCGGATATATGAATGTTAGCAAAGGTCGTAACATATTTGAAATTGCTGATCGCAATTCTACACATTAACATAGACATGTGTGACATAATTGGTAACATATTGTTAAATTTGTTTTGACGACCGCCATGTTTAAAAATGGCGGATCCGAAAGTCGGAGAAGGCCAAACATTAAATATTCGAAACCTCTGGCTTCTAAAATCCATGTTTTGACACCAATATTAAGGTTGCCGCTGCTGTCAATTTACCTTCTCCAACTTCTATCCGCTGTCTCGGCTGAAATGATGACATCCGAAGACGGGGAGGGATGGGGAGGCAGAAAACCATACGTCTGCACCGCCTCAAACTGCACAAACCTTTCACAGAACATCAACGCTCACATTTAATTGTGGGGGGGGGGGCAGAGCCATATATCTGCCTCCCCCCGGAGAAATTCCAGGGGGAAGCTCCCTCTGTTCCCGAGCATATGGCACTGATCCAGGAATGCGTTCTCCACTGATCCCATAATACATTCATTTTGTGGAGAAGTGTATTGTGTAACACTTTGTCGAACGCTTTACGAAAGCCCACGAAGACAGGCCCTTGCGGAAGCCTTGTTGATTCGGATGCAGTATGTTGCTGTAATCTAGGTGGCGACCCGTCTGGGTACACGCAATGTGTTCCATTATTTTGCATGTGACGCATGTAAATGAAACAGGTCAAAACTTAGATGGTTTCGCCTTATCACCCTTCATGTAAATCGCCGATATGCGTGCTGTGGACCAATCGGATGGGATAGTGCCTTCGTCATAGAACTGTTGGAAGATGACGGAGAGGACATCAGCTATCTCCTTGGCAGTCTCCTTCAAAAGTCTTGCCAGCAGTTCATCGGGGCCAGCAGCTTTCGTTTGGTTGATGTTCTTCAATAGGGTCTCAATCCCAGATTGTGTGAAATATATGTTGTCCGATTCGTGGTAGGGACACGGTCCTTTATCAGGCAAGCATCTACCACCATCGTGTGTGAAGACTGACACAAACTGGTAGTTGAGACACTCCGTCTTGGCTTGGCTGATAATGTGAAAGCCATCTGAATCAGAGAGTATGAGGATACCCACGTTTTCAGTTCTGTTGAGTTTCACAAAAGTCCAAAACTTCTCATTTCCTCCATCATGCAGGCTACCTCCAACGACATAACTGATATAGTCGTCATGGGCAGATCTTACGAGTTTCTGTGTGTGTTGCCGTTTCATAAGTAGGCAGACCAATCTTCTTGTTTCTTCGACTTTCTTGCTTTACGATAATGCCTGTTCTTCTTACGGATTTCACGTCTGATGTTCCGAGTGACCCAGGGCAGGTCACGTTTTTTCTTTTGGAGCTCGTCATCAGGACGTGTGTAGTGATAGCGGTCATTTACAGGAAATGTAATTCATTGGTTTTGCGTTCAACATATCTTGGGTAGTATAAATGTCACGACAGTAACTTTTAGAATATTGTATTCAATATTACGTTCTCCACATAAATACAACAAATATTTGTAATAAGTTGCACATTTGTTGATTTACGTATTCATAACGAAAAAAACGCTGACTTTTTGACAATATATTTTATTAAAACTATAGCTTAACATTTATAAATATTCCAAATATGCAGTTATATAGCAACATGTATTGTAGATATGACAGAGAAGGAATTAAATGATCTTATATGTTTTGGTAATGACAGGAGACCGCTCGCGAGGTGTAGCATGTATTCCCATTTTGGCAGCCATTCTGTTTGTTATCATGGCAACGGGAGGTCTGAATGCAAAACGTTCCATACATGTTTTAATTCCATTGATATACTCTTTCTCACTAGAAAATAGATTTGTCATAATTACTAAAATTGAAATATATCATTTGCAGGTGGAACGTCTGCCATGCATTTTTTATCACTCATAAAAAATGGCTGAACATATTCCCAGACTGCCGACACGTGCTTTCTTGTTCTTTGGGGTCCCCGTTAGCCAATTACACCGATGGTTTGCTTTCATCACTAAATTCCATGGTATCACACATGCTCCCTGACCAGAGCTGGTAGAAGTACATTTATTTTGTGCTTAAAAAAACATACAAGTAACTAGAAACAACTACTCAAATAAAAGTGCTTTTAACGAAGGTACTTGAAGTACAAATAAAAAGTAAACAATTGTATTTGGTGTAAACATAAAAGTATTTGTTCTTGATATTTTGTTTTGCCACTTGCATGCCACTTGGTAATCAAGTAAGGACTGCAAAGTTGACACAGGTTGGAATTACTGCATCTGCAAAGGCTTTTGCATTAGACTGTGGGCGACTTGTATCTAGGATTGTCTCATCCGACGACCAGCGGTTGCCAGTTTGGATTGGATGGAACGCTATGATTTTTTAAACCAAATTTTCGGTAATAACTATTAGACAATGACCCATGTGACCGGCTCCAGCATATAAATGAGACACGCTATGGACAGTTTTCCAACAGCTACAGTTTCGTGTAAAGCATTCCCATGTAGTACATACACTTAGCGACGCTTTGTACTCCAAAACGAAGGAGTTTCTGTGGAAATACCATGAAGAATTCATCAGTGTGGTGCTGCGTATGGAAGTCATCTTTTAAAACGGCAGATATGTAAATGTTGGCGAAAGTTAAAAGTAATATATCTGAAATCGTCACACGAAAAACTCAATTTTGACATCAACTATGTGGCTCTGGGTTACATCATTGTTAAGATAATAATAATACGCTTTGACGGGAGCCATCTTTAAAAATGGTGGATATAGGAATGTCAGTGAAGGTCAAAAATAATATATTTGAAATCACCGTACATGAAAACGTATATTTTTGTGTGTTAACTATGTGGCTCTATGTGACATCGTTCTTAAGATACGGCAATAATAGGCTTTGACCTGCGCCAGCTTTAAAAATGGCGAAAATATCAATGTCAACGAAGGTTAAATTTAACTATATTGAAATCGTTGTCCCCTAATCTATAAACACACATATTGCTGCTCTATACGACGTATTTACTAAGATAGGGTGACATTTGTATTGACGACCGCCATTTTTAAAATGGCGGATGCCAATGGCAAAGAAGGTGAAATGTCATTAGATAGAGAATGGACGAAAACCCCACGCTAGATATATACATATGTGCCTTGTATTCCTTAAGATTTAGAAGAGTACAATACAGTAGGTTTAATGAATGGCCTCAGTTTCGGACGGCATCGTGAATTCTGAAGTTAGCTTAAGGGGACTGGGGATTTATAGCATGTTATTTCCGACACTTCCATGGATCTATGTTGCAAAAATCAGCTTATTATCGATTATGTTCCCAGGGTATTTTTGCTTAAAACTCCTGGAGCCGTTTTCATGAGCTTACTTACGACGTCGTAGCGGCCGCTACGACATCGTAAATTTAGAACGTCGTAAAGTTACGTTATTTGGGTTTCGTGAGTTTCCTAAGTGTGATTAGCCGTTGCTAGTTGGTCGTAATTTTGCGCTTGGTATATAGCAGGCGTAAGTTTACGTTATTTGAAATATTCCTGGGATGCTCCCCAAGTTCTAAGATACTCCCGGGACGCACACACGAAACAAATATTTACCATCATCAATGACTTGGCGTTTGGTGCATGAACTGCAAAGAAGACACATTAGACGAGAAAGAGTGTTCAGAGATAGGAATAACCCTCTTGATTCGTTAAACGACTATGAACAAGTTGAGCGTTATAGGTTTAGAAGAGATGATACATTGTGGCTGACTGACGAGTTTGACGGTGCGCTCGAACACCGGGATGAGCGAAAAGGAGGACTGCCGCCCCCGATACAACTTACGCCTTATGGTGGCGTTGCGAGTTTTCGCTTGCGAAGGCTTTCAAATTGATATCGCCGATATATTCGGAATAACCAAACCAACAATGTGCCGAATCGTGCACAGTGTGGCAAAATTTTAATCTCGTAGGTGGACGGCTTGGACTTGGTCAATACGTGAAATTTGACAACGCGGTGGAAATCGAGAGTACGAAACAGCAGTTCTACAGAATGGCAGGTGTCCAATATGTTTAGTACCATGTTAACAAACCATGTCCATGACCGATGTGGTAGTGGGCCGCCTCCTGTCTTTGGACGCTTCGATGCGGCATATGCCTGAAGTGCTGCCCGTTTTATGTCCATCTATTTCTTCCGGATATCTCCGGGTGTCCCTGTAGACATGCCTAAAGCCGACACGGCCGTGGCAATTTCTATCCACACTCGAGTTATCCTTTTTTTGAGTAACTTGACTGGAAAATCTGTTCTGAAGCAACTGACAGTGCTACTGGTATAACTCCAGCAGCAGTGTCACCTCTCCGTCTAAAAAAAGTAGCTTTACGTTGTCTCTTTACTGCCGACTCTTAAACGCAACCGGTACTTTCAACATTTACCCAGCGCCGTAAGTGTAGGGTTAGCAAAGCCAAAGGCGGCAAAGCAGAGAGACGCTGTGTCTGTGATTCGCGTCTTTCAGTTTATTCAAATGTGGCCGTATTCGTGCTAATTTCACTCTGTACAACGACATATATATATTCTATGCACAGCCACACGTAGCAATAAAATATGCATTCGTTCGAAATTACAACATACGAACTTTTATGGCTCATTATTATTTCCTGCGAGCTTACTTTTTACTGCGGACACAGGAATTCCCCATCGCAACGTAACTAGGTCAATTCTACGTCGACGTATAGTTACGCGAATGTTAAATTGTTCTCCTGAAACCGGTTGTAAGCTACACCAGCTAGTTGCACTTAACTACGACCAGTATAACGTCTACTTGTGCGTAAAATTACGCAGCTTCATGAAACCGGCTCCAGCAATAATACTGAGAAAGAGGATACGATGCTACCTTAAATCGTCGACGTCCCAAGCACATCTGTGTATTCTGGGCATTGGGCTTAAGAATACTGTGGTCAAACCAGGAAACAACCATTTCAACGAACAAACTGATAGTACTATGACTATTCATCTTTAAATGACATGCAGTAAATGCCATGTCATCAACATACTTCATAACCTTGACAAAAGCATTATTATAATTTATCGAATTTGCGTACACTGAAAAAAGAAGGGGCTTTCGTCCGACAGGATTATGTCCAGAGGGGTTTATGTCTAAGGGGCTTTTGTTCGCGCACCAACAAAACACACTCCTGGTGTTTAGGACAAGTTCCTTAGAAAATCTGAACCAAAAATGGTTTCTGCGGTTTCACTATATATGCTCACTTTTCTCCCTGTGCGGGGTGTCGGGGCATTCCATTATGTGTCATAATGGAAAGGTGAGCATATATAATGGAATTATTTCTTTAGCGCCAATATCCTCGGAAAATCCGAGCTCAGTGACGCAACAAATCAAATGATTAAGCGTTATCGTTGTCTGGTACAGAGCAAAAGTCGTCAATAGATGGATGGAATTGCTAAGATGCTAAGGAGGATATGCAGTATTAAAAAGATAGGTTTTAGATGACGGCGAAATGAAACTATATTTCTCACTGACTTAAAACCAATAGGAAGTAAGTTCCACAAAGTTGGTGCAGCAACCGAAAAGGCTCGAGTTCCAGCATTCGTCTTAACTAAGGGAATAAAAAAGTAGACCAGAGTCTGCCGTCCGAAACTGTTTAGGTTTCTTTGCTGGAGTAAGCATAGAATGTAGGTACGCAGGTTGTTTGGATGATACGGCTTGATAAGTAATTGTACAGATCTTAAAATAATGCGATATCGCACAGGTAGCCAATGCAGTGATTTTAGTAGTGGCACTGAGCAAGAAAAACGAGGAGATCGGGTAACTACCCTTGCCAAACAATTCTGGACACGTTGAAGTTTTGTAATGTCTTTGCTAGCGATTTTATAAAGGAGGGAATTGCAATGTATGTATATATATATATATATATTACGTATGTATACATATACACTGTATAAAGTTCGCAGATTAGTTGTGGACGCTTTGCATTACTTGCAACAATCGTAGAAAACACGCACATGCGTGAAATGCCTCAAATACTTTGGGAAACCGTCTTCTGCGTGCGCGCGAGTAATTCCAACCGGAGATGGGCATGAGCTAGCGCGCGTGTGTCCCATTGGCGATAAGGTTATGAAAAAGGCTGGCTAGTACTATTATAATTTATAGTCGCACGAGACCTCATAAAACCATACAATTCTAACCACAATGTATACAGACTTGTTAGTTACCAAACAATGCCGAGTGCAGGAAACAACAACAAAACGATGACTGGTGTTTGCGTGGAGGCGATTTAATGCTGTGCGCCATTTAGTGGGTCTTGGAGACGGTATGCACTGGCATGTAACGCCACCACCCGGTGGCAGGCAAGAAAGAGCCGAATAAGAAACACAAGACAGTCTAACCATGCACGATTTATTAACACAAATATTCCAGCAATACATTTTTATGTGCTTTTAATCAGGTTACATATATTAAAATCAAGCGCATTCATCTTTATTTCGTCGAAAAGAGTTGGTTCTTCACCAATGTCTAAGGATATCATTCCAACAAAAAGGGGTTAAGGCAGATGTAGTATTTTGTTGCAATTATCAATTCTGAGCACTATAATATAATTTTCTCTGACAAACCTGATGCGGCAAATTTAACTTTTTTATTTGATCAAAGTAGAATGAACAATTTCAAAGGTCTGGACATCTTAATTACCTGTGAAATTCACAGAATTGCTTACATAAAATTATTTATAATAACAACGACCGAGATGTCATTTGCCGAGTGGATGTTTTAATGGGTATTACACACATTGGCAACCAGAGAAAGCGGACGGAGCCCAGTTACGTTCTGCCACCTTGTGGCACAAATACACAGACAGAAAAACTAAAAAGAAATTACTGTGGGTATAGAAACTTGCTGAATGGGGAGTATTATTGCCACTTATTATACAATGTAGTTCTGATGCGAAAAGTTGAAAAATACTATTATTAATATCAGTTATTTCCCAGTGTACACGTTGATATTAAACAGATATCTTCAATGCCACTCATAAACAAATCAAGCATTCAAATCATAACCTTGATATGGTACATTTGGTTGAACAGGATACAACTTAACCTCAACATATTTACACAGTTGCAAATTCGACCCCCTTCAATGCCCTACTATTAATAATTATTATTAGAAAACCAGCGGCTAAATAATTGTTTAATGATTGGTACATTTGTTGCAATCACTATTTGTTCGGCAGTAATTACACAAGTAAATCAATGTTGCATTAGACATGATATGCAGATTATCCTGATCACATTCACAAAGGAAACTAACAACAAATCATAGCAATGGCCTATTTGAGACATGCAAGCTTTAGCACACGGGCATTATGTATTGTGTGGTATGTGCGACTTATTAGGACATTCCCATCAAGAACCACTTGTTACAGATATCCAAACATATCAATATAACTTGTTCTGCTCAAAGCACTGCCTGTTTATACATCAATAAACACACATACATCGTGGAAGAGACTACTCAAGTCTTAGATGCGTCATCAACATAATCATGATGCTTTCCTCGGACATGATGCGGTGTGCCGGCAGATATTCCTTGGCAGCGGCGACCTCCAACACGACAGTCAAGTGCACTGGAGTCACCACCGTAGTTGACGTTATACGATGCCTGTAGGGGTATCATGCCCTAGAGGCAGTATGCCGTCAACCAACATGCCTTCAACACTTACCACTACCGGCACACCTAAATGTCTCTCATCTTGCTTCCAGTAAGCAACCATCGATCCTGATTTAATACAACCTTAGAGATGATCAGTCTTCGCTAGAACAATGAAACTATCTGTTTCACTCTGCTTGCAAAGACTGGACCAGTTCTGTGCTTTTCGATCCGACTAGTTTCACTTTCGCTGTGTGAGCAAACTGCGAAGTTCAACTAGCCATGTAACATTTCCTTCTTCAACGCGATTGCCTTCACATCATATCTCGACAGCTCCGCCGCAGAATGTGCACAGGCTGCTCGACACTTCACAGGTGGCACTACAGTGCACACAGGTCTTCACAACGGACATATGGTCACTGCTGCTCCCTCCTCCCCCTGGCTGACCCCTGAAACAGAAACCACAGGTCAGCAACATGTGGGACAAACAGAAACCACAGGCCAACAACATGTGGCACAAACAGAAACCACAAGTTAGCAATATGTGGCAAAAACAGAAACTACAGGTCTGGAACATGTAGGACAAAAAGAAACCACAAGTCAGCACCATGTGGAACAAACAGAAACCACAGGTCAGTAACATGTAGCACAAACAGAAACCACAGGTCAGCAACATGTGGCACAAACAGAAACCACAGGTCAACAACATGTGGGACAAACAGAAACCACAGGTCAGCAACATGTGGGACAAACAGAAATCACAAGTCAGAAACATGTGGTACAAACAGAAACCACAGATCAACAACATGTGGAACAAACAGGAACCACAGGTCAGCAACATGTGGGACAAACAGAAATAACAGGTCAGCAACATGTGGAACCAACAGAAACCGCAAGTCAGCAACATGTGGCACAAACAGTAATCACAGGTCAGCAACATGTGGCACAAACAGAAACCACATGTCAGCAACATGTGGCACAAGCAAAAACCACAAGTCAGCAACATGTGGAACCAACAGAAACCACAAGTCTGCAACATGTGGGACAAACAAAAACCATCGGTCAGCAACATGTGGCACAAACAAAAACCACAAGTCAGCAACATGTGGAACCAACAGGAACCACAAGTCTGCAACATGTGGAACAAACAAAAAACATAGTCAGCATCAGGTGAAACAAACAGAAACCACAGGTCAGCAATATGTGGGACAGACAGAAACCACAAGTCAGCAACATGTGGAACCAACAGAAACCACAAGTCTGCAACATGTGGGACAAACAAAAGCCATAGGTCAGCAACATGTGGCCCAAACAGAAACCACAGGTCAACAACATGTGGCCCAAACAGAAACCACAAGTCAGCAACATGTGGAACCAACAGAAACCACAAGTCTGAAACATGTGGCACAAACGGAAACCACAAGTCAGCAACATGTGGAACCAACAAAAACCACAAGTCTGCAACATGTGGGACAAACAAAAACCATAGATCAGCAACATGTGAAACAAACAGAAACTACAGGTCAGCAACATGTGGCACAAACAGAAACCACAAGTCAGCAACATGTGGAACCTGCAGGAACCACAAGTCTGCAATATGTGGGACAGACAGAAACCACAAGTCAGCAATATGTGGAACCAACAAAAACCACAAGTCAGCAACATGTGGAACAAACAAAACCCATAGGTCATGTGGAACAAACAAAAACTATAGGTCAGCAACATGTGAAACAAACAGAAACCACAGGTCAGCAACATGTGGCACAAACAGAAACCACAAGTCAGCAACATGTGGAACCAACAGAAACCACAAGTCTGCAACATGTGGGACAAACAACAATCATAGATCAGCAACATGTGAAACAAACAGAAACCACAGGTCAGCAACATATGGCACAAACAGAAACCAAAAGTCAGCAACATATGGAAACAACAGAAACCACAAATCTGCAACATGTGGGACAAACAAAAACCATAGGTCAGCAACATGTGGAACAGAAATCACAGGTCAGCAACATGTGGCACAAACAGAAACTACAGGTCAGTAATGTGTGACACAAACAGAAACGACAGGTCAGCAACATGTGGCACAAACAGAAACCACAAGTCAGCAACATGTGGAACAAACAGAAACCGCAAGTCAGCAACATGTGGCACAAACAGAAATCGCAGGTCAGCAACATGTGGCACAAACAGAAACCACAGGTCAGCAACATGTGTCACAAACAGAAACCACAAGTCAGCAACATGTGGATCCAACAGAAACCGCAAGTCACAACATGTGGCACAAACAGAAATCACAGGTCAGCAACATGTGGAACCTACAGAAACCACAAGTCTGCAACATGTGGGACAAACAACAATCATAGATCAGCAACATGTGAAACAAACAGAAACGACAAGTCAGCAACATGTGAAACAAACAGAAACCACAAGTTAGCAACATATGGAACCAACAGAAACCATAAGTCTGCAACATGTGGGACAAACAAAAACCATAGGTCAGCAACATGTGGGACAAACAGAAATAACAGGTCAGCAACATGTGGCACAAACAGAAACTACAGGTCAGTAACGTGTGACACAAACAGAAACCACAAGGCATGCAATATGTGGCACAAACAGAAACCACAAGTCAGCAACATGTGGAACCAACAGAAACCACAAGTCTGCAACATGTGGGACAAACAAAAACCATCGGTCAGCAACATGTGGCACAAACAAAAACCACAATATGTGGCACAAACAGAAACCACAAGTCAGCAACATGTGGAACCAACAGAAACCACAAGTCTGCAACATGTGGGACAAACAAAAACCATCGGTCAGCAACATGTGGCACAAACAAAAACCACAAGTCAGCAACATGTGGAACCAACAGGAACCACAAGTCTGCAACATGTGGAACAAACAAAAAACATAGTCAGCATCAGGTGAAACAAACAGAAACCACAGGTCAGCAATGTGGGACAGACAGAAACCACAAGTCAGCAACATGTGGAACCAACAGAAACCACAAGTCTTCAACATGTGGGACAAACAAAAGCCATAGGTCAGCAACATGTGGCCCAAACAGAAACCACAGGTCAGCAACATGTGGCCCAAACAGAAACCACAAGTCAGCAACATGTGGAACCAACAGAAACCACAAGTCTGAAACATGTGGCACAAACGGAAACCATAAGTCAGCAACATGTGGAACCAACAAAAACCACAAGTCTGCAACATGTGGAACCAACAGGAACCACAAGTCTGCAACATGTGGGACAAACAAAAACCATAGATCAGCAACATGTGAAACAAACAGAAACTACAGGTCAGCAATATGTGGGACAGACAGAAACCACAAGTCAGCAATATGTGGAACCAACAAAAACCACAAGTCAGCAACATGTGGAACAAACAAAACCCATAGGTCATGTGGAACAAACAAAAACTATAGGTCAGCAACATGTGAAACAAACAGAAACCACAGGTCAGCAACATGTGGCACAAACAGAAACCACAAGTCAGCAACATGTGGAACCAACAGAAACCACAAGTCTGCAACATGTGGGACAAACAACAATCATAGATCAGCAACATGTGAAACAAACATAAACCACAGGTCAGCAACATGTGGCACAAACAGAAACCAAAAGTCAGCAACATATGGAAACAACAGAAACCACAAATCTGCAACATGTGGGACAAACAAAAACCATAGGTCAGCAACATGTGGAACAGAAATCACAGGTCAGCAACATGTGGCACAAACAGAAACTACAGGACAGTAATGTGTGACACAAACAGAAACGACAGGTTAGTAACATGTGGCACAAACAGAAACCACAAGTCAGCAACATGTGGAACCAACAGAAACCGCAAGTCAGCAACATGTGGCACAAACAGAAATCGCAGGTCAGCAACATGTGGCACAAACAGAAACCACAGGTCAGCAACATGTGTCACAAACAGAAACCACAAGTCAGCAACATGTGGATCCAACAGAAACCGCAAGTCACAACATGTGGCACAAACAGAAATCACAGGTCAGCAACATGTGGCACAAACAGAAACCACAAGTCAGCAACATGTGGAACCAACAGAAACCACAAGTCTGCAACATGTGGGACAAACAACAATCATAGATCAGCAACATGTGAAACAAACAGAAACGACAAGTCAGCAACATGTGAAACAAACAGAAACCACAAGTTAGCAACATATGGAACCAACAGAAACCATAAGTCTGCAACATGTGGGACAAACAAAAACCATAGGTCAGCAACATGTGGGACAAACAGAAACTACAGGTCAGTAACGTGTGACACAAACAGAAACCACAAGGCATGCAATATGTGGCACAAACAGAAACCACAAGTCAGCAACATGTGGAACCAACAGAAACCACAAGTCTGCAACATGTGGGACAAACAAAAACCATCGGTCAGCAACATGTGGCACAAACAAAAACCACAAGTCAGCAACATGTGGAACCAACAGGAACCACAAGTCTGCAACATGTGGAACAAACAAAAAACATAGTCAGCATCAGGTGAAACAAACAGAAACCACAGGTCAGCAATATGTGGGACAGACAGAAACCACAAGTCAGCAACATGTGGAACCAACAGAAACCACAAGTCTGCAACATGTGGGACAAACAAAAGCCATAGGTCAGCAACATGTGGCCCAAACAGAAACCACAGGTCAGCAACATGTGGCCCAAACAGAAACCACAAGTCAGCAACATGTGGAACCAACAGAAACCACAAGTCTGAAACATGTGGCACAAACGGAAACCACAAGTCAGCAACATGTGGAACCAACAAAAACCACAAGTCTGCAACATGTGGGACAAACAAAAACCATAGATCAGCAACATGTGAAACAAACAGAAACTACAGGTCAGCAACATGTGGCACAAACAGAAACCACAAGTCAGCAACATGTGGAACCAGCAGGAACCACAAGTCTGCAATATGTGGGACAGACAGAAACCACAAGTCAGCAATATGTGGAACCAACAAAAACCACAAGTCAGCAACATGTGGAACAAACAAAACCCATAGGTCATGTGGAACAAACAAAAACTATAGGTCAGCAACATGTGAAACAAACAGAAACCACAGGTCAGCAACATGTGGCACAAACAGAAACCACAAGTCAGCAACATGTGGAACCAACAGAAACCACAAGTCTGCAACATGTGGGACAAACAACAATCATAGATCAGCAACATGTGAAACAAACAGAAACCACAGGTCAGCAACATGTGGCACAAACAGAAACCAAAAGTCAGCAACATATGGAAACAACATAAACCACAAATCTGCAACATGTGGGACAAACAAAAACCATAGGTCAGCAACATGTGGAACAGAAATCACAGGTCAGCAACATGTGGCACAAACAGAAACTACAGGTCAGTAATGTGTGACACAAACAGAAACGACAGGTCAGCAACATGTGGCACAAACAGAAACCACAAGTCAGCAACATGTGGAACCAACAGAAACCGCAAGTCAGCAACATGTGGCACAAACAGAAATCGCAGGTCAGCAACATGTGGCACAAACAGAAACCACAGGTCAGCAACATGTGTCACAAACAGAAACCACAAGTCAGCAACATGTGGATCCAACAGAAACCGCAAGTCACAACATGTGGCACAAACAGAAATCACAGGTCAGCAACATGTGGCACAAACAGAAACCACAAGTCAGCAACATGTGGAACCAACAGAAACCACAAGTCTGCAACATGTGGGACAAACAACAATCATAGATCAGCAACATGTGAAACAAACAGAAACGACAAGTCAGCAACATGTGAAACAAACAGAAACCACAAGTTAGCAACATATGGAACCAACAGAAACCATAAGTCTGCAACATGTGGGACAAACAAAAACCATAGGTCAGCAACATGTGGGACAAACTGAAATAACAGGTCAGCAACATGTGGCACAAACAGAAACTACAGGTCAGTAACGTGTGACACAAACAGAAACCACAAGGCATGCAATATGTGGCACAAACAGAAACCACAAGTCAGCAACATGTGGAACCAACAGAAACCGCAAGTCAGCAACATGTGGCACAAACAGAAATCGCAGGTCAGCAACATGTGGCACAAACAGAAACCACAGGTCAGCAACATGTGGCACAAACAGAAACCACAAGTCAGCAACATGTGAAACAAACAGAAACCCCAGGTCAGCAACATGTGGCACAAACAGAAACCACAAGTCAGCAACATGTGGAACCAACAGAAACCACAAGTCTGCAACATGTGGGACAAACAAAAACCATAGGTCAGCAACATGTGAAACAAACAGAAACCACAGGTCAGCAACATGTGGCACAAACAGAAACCACAAGTCGGCAACATGTGAACCAAACAGAAACCACACATCAGCAGACAGATGATCATTCACATTTGACGTCAAAATACCACGTGATTGCTTTGATCAATATCTCTGAATTTTTTTCCAGCTTCATGAGACATGCATTTAAAAATCAAATTTTAACTATACATATTTGTTTTGTCGCTAAATAATATTTCCTTTAAGTCAAGTTTAAGGTTAAGGAATGTGTAGGTATATCAACAAGAATGCAAGCCCGGAACTATAACTAAAACGAGAACAAACTGAGAATTTTGGAAAGTGTTACGAAGATATTTATAAGCAAATGTAGCAATGTATAGCAGCTGTGGTACCACAAATAACTTAATAAAAGGACAGCTGATTAATAAAAGAAACAGGTGAACTCGATCTATTACAGTATAATAACTGATCAAATAATACATACTAGCAGAAACCCTAATAACATTTTAATAGAACTGACCGATATTCTGACAAAGATTTGAAAGAGTGGTGGACTGTCTTCTGTGTATACATGCCAGGAGGAGCTTGGTGTTTTTGACGGTGGTTATTTTAATCTACTTAAACTGTAAGAGACACAATAATTAGATTGATGCACATGTGACGTATTTAGCATGCTAGCAGTAAGTGGTGTCTCTATTGCAAGCTCAGCTCTAAGTAGATCCGAAGCACTAGTGCAAGAAAGGAAACTGGCCAATGGTGCAGAAGGAAGGAAGTCTTTTTTATGGCCACAATGTAAATACATGTGTCAGAATAAAAAATATATAAATAATTATATTTATACATAATTGCCTGCTTAATTCAATCAGTCAACAGAACAGTGGGTAACAGAATCAGCCAATTGGGAAAAGCATTTTCTATTCACGTTGTATTGAGACACACCTCATCGGAGGGATCACATAAGTTCACAGTCCCCTAATATGTGTGGTGTGGGGGAGGGGGTTAGGTCATCACCATGTTATATACAGGGTGGGGAGAGGGGTTAGGTCATCACCATGTTATATACGGGGTGGGGAAGAGGGGTTAGGTCATCACCACATTACATACAGGGTGGGGGGTCATCACCACATTACATACGGGGGGAGGGGTTTGGTCATCACCACATTACATATGGGGGGAGGGGTTTGGTCATCACCACATTACATACAAGGGGGGATTTGGTTATCACCAAGTTACATACGGGGTGAGGTCATCACCACATTACATATGGGGGGAGGGGTTTAGTCATCACCAAGTTACATACGGGGGGAGGGGGTTAGGTCATCACTACGTTATATATGGCATGGGGGAGAGGTTTGGTCATCACCACGTTATATACGGGGTGGGGGAAGGGTTTGATCACCACATTACATACAGGGTGGGGAGTCATCACCATGTTACATACGAGGGGGGTGTTTGGTCATCACCACATTACATACGGGAGGAGGGGTTTGGACATCACCACATTGCATACGGGGGGAGGGGTTTGGTCATCACCACGTTACATACAGGGAGAGAGGGTTAAGTCAACACCACGTTATATACAGGGTGGGGGAGGGGGTTAGGTCATCACCATATTACTTATAGGGTATATAGGGTATTGTGAGGTGGTTGAACCTATACTAAATACTCAAGGTATAGGTGGGGTGATTGAACCAATTCTAAATACACCAGTATTCGTAGGGTGGTTGAACCAATACTAAATACACCAGGTTTTGGTGGGGTGGTTGCACTAATACTAAATACACAAGGTATAGGTGGGGTGATTGAACCAATACTAAATACACCAGTATTGGTGGGGTGGTTGAATAAATACTAAATACACCAGTTATTGGTGGGGTGGTTGAATCAATTCTAAATACTAAAGATATTGGTGGGGTGGTTGAACCAATACTAAATACACCAGGTATTGGTGGGGTGGTTGAACCAATACTTGGCAAACTCACGAGACCAACCCTTAATTGACTGCTGCTGTACTTAATCAAACTGCTTTGGCCCAAAGTGAGTCTAATAAGCACAGTCCCCTCTACTACATGGATACCTGCTACATGCACAGTTTTAAACATTATCTATAAAAAGGTAAGACCCTGACAGAACAGTTTACCACACACAGGTGCTATCAAGAAAAAAATGATTAAAAAAAATTAAATTTGACTAAATTATTGTTCTGTTTTTGTTAATAGGTATGGGAAAATGTAATTCAACCGGAGTGGAATGTTACGACGGCTGATGGTCCTACTAAGTGACACTTTCAGACCACCAGTAAATTCAAACACACAAATTTAACTGAACAATCTTTCTTCGAATTGCCAATTACATCTGGATCTATTACAATCACCTCAGAATAAAAAGCAACAAAACGCAATTATTTGGGCGGCTGTGAATAATTATGATTGGAATTGTAGAAGACATCACACCTGACAGGCGGTCCTTCATTCAGTAACAGTCTCGCAGAAACTGGCCATCACAATACACCACTACGTGTTTAATGTTACAAAGTTCAGTGACATCACTGCGAGTGGGGTGGGCTGAATACACCAATCTACCACTATCAATTTGTTGACGCAAAAAGTATGCTCAACGCAAGATTAGTTTAACTTCGATCAAAGAACTACACTGTTTAATGGAACGGCAAATGCAACACATTTGACAAAGGCATCTTCACCTCTACAGGAAGTTATAAAGCTATACAGCACATATTTCCTGTAATACAATATGGATCTGTGGTATCCCATTGATATATGGATTAGTTTCCCATGGAATATTTCTGATAGCGTATAAACTTTCTTGTGTTTATAACATGTTAAAAAATCATATGACAAACTTATTACGATTGAAGCACACAAAATTTTGATGTTAGGCAGATTTCCAGCAAAACTTAGTGGATTGCGTTTTTTTTAGATATATTTTACAGCCTGACTGATGGCTATACTCAGTCAGAACAGGAAGAAATTAAAACTGCTTTATACAGATTTTAAAGTTATAAATATGGATTTCAACCAAATATTAATGATGGAACTATTAAAATTCAAGGAATTATTGTGATATATATTTATATATGAAACAAATCTAAAGGCAGACAACAATGAACATACACTAATCAAACTGTGGTACAAATAAAACACCCTTACCAAACCATGTAGTATTTATCACGAAATGACACACACTATCTCTTTTTATAGCACACACAAGCAAGCATGCACGTACACACGCACGTGCACACACACACACACACGTGAACTGATGTTCTTCTTACCCATTGTAGCTATCTTGTGAAGGAACTTGGTTCAAGTCATTTGTATGTGGATGTTTGACTTGTTGAGGCCTGTTGTCACAAACACAAATAATTATAATGGTTCATACACAATTATTTAAAAAGTAAAATTCATATTGACTTGTAACCAGAGCTGGTAGAAGTATATGTATTTTGTACTTGAGTAAAAGAGCAACTAGGGAAAAAGCTACTTTATAAGTACTTTTGAAATTTTTTACTTGAAGTAGAAGTAAAAAGTAAACAACTGTACTTGAAGTAAACACAAAAGTACTTTTCTCGAGTGACTATAAAATGGTTGACATCCCAGCACCCACACATCATTCAGTGAATAAATCAAACATGTTATTTAACTGTACGGTTATACAAAAAATAATACATCTAATCTGGTGAATATTTTAGTTAGGTGAGAACATGTTCTTGCTAAAAAATCAAACTAACAAATCACAGATGAACCAATCAGTTTTAAAAAGAAGTCTCAAAATGGTAACACAAAAAATATGGATACTTCATTACAATCAGAAAAGTACACCTTAATTGTACTTTGTTACACGTAAAGTACAAGTACTTCTAAAAAAATGTACTTCATTACCGGTACTCAAGAAAAGTATATTTTTCTATTCAAGTAGAGTATCAAAGTAAAAGTACATATCGACTCTGCTTGTAACATATATATTATATATTAGTCCAGCAGATATATGCAGAAAATAACAGAATTGTGCACTTTTTTGATAAAAGCAAGACACTTTGCTCATCTGTTCTAGACACCAAGGGAACCATTTTAAAGATTGGAGGCATTCCAGATTTTGCTGCATTCAGAAATGGTGGCCATTTTTTTAAATGGGCACCAAATTCACTTTCCAAATATCTTAATAACTGCGTTACATAGAGCAATATTATGTGTCTAGATGTAGGTTTTAAGGGTCAAAGATTTCATATTTGTTACTTTTGGACTTTTCTGACATTCACATCCACCATTTTTAAAGATGGCGGTCATCAATACAAATTAGAAATAGAGCCCTATAGTTTGTTTTTGAATAGTTTGGAGATTAGCGATTTCACAAAGTATAACGTTTTACCTTCGTAAACATGCCTCTATCCACCATTTTTAAAGATGGCACCCTTCAAAGCATATTATTCCCATATCTCAAGAACTACACAACATAGAGCCACAAAGTTGATGTCAAAATGTATGTTTTTTAGATGTGATGTTTTCAAATACATTACTTTTGACCTTCTTTGACTTTAAATATACCTGCCATTTTGAAATATCCGCCATTTTAAAAGATTGTGGCAAACAAAGCCTGTTATTCCCATGTCTTAATATTTACATATCATTGAACCTTGAAGTTGGAGTCAAAAAACATGCTTCACACATCTCACCGACATCCGCCGCATTGGCACAGTGCATGTTGGCTTTGAAACACAGACGCTGTCCTCTGCAGCCTTCATGCAGCCACAGTTGATGATCGCACGGCAAGCTGTGCCTGCAGGTGGTAGTGTCATCAACTGCACCTCCCATTCAGACACGTTCTCCTTTCGAGTCCAGCCGAAGTCTACTGGACTGGGCAAGTGTGGGGCTTTCAGCAGGGCCTGGCCCCAGACGTGTCAAGCCTGGTAGCCCACTCACAGCAGGTGTTGTATAAGGACATCCTGTGTTGGTGGAATTTTTTCGATCTCCCTTCCTTTCTGTGTGAAGTGGATCTGTCTGGCCCGGTTCACGTGGACGTCAGATCTGCCCCAGTCTTACAGTACATTAACGTACCTCTCGATGGTTGGAAGAACGTCTCTCAGGATATCTGTCGAGGGACTGTCTGCACGAGCACACAGCAGATGTTACAGCACTGAAAGCATTCCATGATGCCCAAGCATAAGTTTGCTTCTTTCAACGAAACACGATGATGTATCACACCCGGTCAGTGCATGGAAAACTGGCAGCGTCTTGCACTTGTCAAGACCAAGCTGGTGTGCAATAGCAGTTGCATCGAAATGATTTCCCTGTGCCGATCGCTACCACAAGACTTTCACAGCTAAGTCTGCGAGCGAAGCCGACGGCTAGCACGACAACATCAGTGTCAACTCTTCTCTTGACAATCTTCCTTGTGTGACACCATCTGCAGCATACAGCAGCATCTGGGTGTCTGCCTCTTCGTGTGTACATGGTGATAGCTGGGCTATTACCACAATCTAAACAACTTTCGTTTTCTTTGATTCAAGTACGCCATGGACATCCACGGGGGAAAGACAGCACTTGCTCCCCTGGATTTAAATTATTGGACATATATCCGTCAATTAAATATATGTTAGGCTTTTGTTAGCTTTACATTTAATAATATATATACGTGTATATAAATATATATAACACAATCAACGGCCAAGTACCAGAGCACTAGAATCTTCACCAACCACTTCGAAGATATCCACAAACAACTATGTATCCTGGCTGCTACAGCTTCTGGCAAGACCAGTCAAGATGCAGTTGCAGTTTGCAACTGAAACGTTGACATTCTTGGTGTGCCTGGTCATTATGGCGAAATATTCAGGAATGTTGGAGCCAGTGACACAAGCTTTGCAAGCTGTTCAACTCGATGTTCTCAAAGTTCACGACTACATCCAGCAGCTGTTGCTCATATTGGAAACTCACAGACGAAAAGCTGACGAACACTTTAAGGAAGATATAATGGTGCAAACTGATAAGATTGCAAAAGGACTCGGAATCGAGTTGCATATGCCTCGCCAGTGTGGACGTCTAACTCAATGTCCAATCTACCAGAGCAAGACAGTGGAGTAGTATTATCGGGTGGCAATATTAATTCCATACCTGGATTCCATAATCAAGTCACTAGGAAGTCGGTTTGCTCTCGAAAACAAGCATCACTTTGCTCTGTTCTCCCTCCACCCTGCACTGATGTCTCAGATGGACCGCAACAGTTTCCGAGATCGCATGGTTCAGTCAAGTGTTTTGTCCATACAGCTGTACTACACTATGCTTTGATATACTATCATAATTTATTGAAAATAACTATACTGACCTCAACTGTACATATTATATAGATCACACCAACTTGGTTCAAGGATATGTAGACAGTAAGATATGGGAATAACAGGCTCTGTCTGCCGCCATCTTTCAAAATGGTGGCAACATTTTAAAGTCAATGAAGGTTAAAAGTAATGTATTTAAAACCATCACATCTAGAAAACATCCATTTCGACATCAACTTTGTGGCTCTGTCTTATGTAGTTCAAAATCTGTAATGCCTCCAATCTATAATGGTTCAATTGGTGTATAGAACAGTTGAGCAAAGTGTCTTGCTTTTATCTGTGCTTTTATGCACAATCTGTTCACCTATCCACTGGACTATATGGAAAGCACAGGCTTTGTCTGCCGGCATCTTTCAAAATGGCGGATATTTCAAACTGGATCTATTGTAAAATCAATGAAGGTCAAAAGTAATATATTTCAAATCATCGCATCTAAAAAACATACCGGGTACATTTTGACATCAACTATGTGGCTCTATGTTGTGTAGTTCTTAAGATGTGGGAATAATATGATTTGAAGGGCGCCATCTTAAAAAAAGGCGGATATAGGCATGTAGAAAAGGGTAAAACGTTATACTTTTTGAAATCGATATCCTCCAGGCTATTCAAAAACGTAAACCATACAGTTCTATGTAATGCAGTTATAAATCTATCATCACATTTATATTTACGACCGCCATCTTTAAAAATGGCGGATGTGAATGTCAGAAAAGTCCAAAAGTAACAAATATGAAATCTTTGACCCTTAAAACCTACATCTAGACACAAATAATATTGCTCTATGTAACGCAGTTATTAAGATATTGGGAAAGTGAATTTGGTGGCCATTTAAAAAAAATGGCTGCCCTTTCTGAACGCAGCAAAATCTGTAATGCCTCCAATCTTTAAAATGGTTCCCTTGGTGTCTAGAACAGATGAGCAAAGTGTCTTGCTTTTATTAAAAAGTGTGCTATCTTTTCACATATCCGCTGGACTAATATACACTGTATATATATATATATCATATTCGTTTTATTAAACGTACATGCCCTAATTAGCATACACCCCCTTTTAAGCAGCATCCGATGGTGTGGCAGTGATCTCAATGCCAAGTTTGACTGTTGAATCCATCATTGTGTTTTAATTTCTACCAATATCACACTAGATTCAAACCTTGGTGATGAAACAACATTGAAAGGTCCACCTAAATTGCTTGCCAGTCATGTCTGTTGAGATTGCTTTACTTAGGAACCAAAGAAAATGGGTGCACACCCCTGTACACTTATTGGAACACAAAATTTGACATATTTCCATGTCTCAAATATATGCTAAGTGTACTGTATGCTTAATAGAACGAATATGGTATGTATATATATATATAACATATATGTGCACCACAGTCAGGGGTCAGGCAAGGACGTATGATGTCAGCAGTCCTATTCAACCTGGTCATAGACTGGATTATGAAGAAAACAACAGAAGGACCAACAAGAGCGATACGGTGGACAGTGTTCTCATTTCTCGATGACATCGACTTCGCTGTCTCATACGCGACATGACATGCAGAAAAGACAAACATAGTCAAGAACACCAGCCAAAAATTAGGATTAAAGATAAACAAAACGAAATCCAAGCAACACTAAAGGTGCTTTCTTCAGACTGAAACCTGTTTGGAGATCAACAATATATTCTAGAAGAACCAAGCTGAGACAATACCAAAGCTGTGTCCTCTCCAGTCCTCCAGATGGCTCTGAATGCTGGCATATGACGGAACTTGACCTCAAACACCTGTCAACCTTCCACACAAAATGCCTTTGAAATATAATGAGAATATTCTGGCCACAAAAAATCTCCAACAAGCAACTGCTCAGAATTACCAGACAAAACAATATGAAAAACATACTTGTCACAAAAATATGGAGGTGGATCGGCCATATCACAAGAAAGAAAGACGACAGCATCTGCAAAATAGCATTTAGATGGATACCTGAGGGAAAAAGAAAATGTGGACGACCAAAACAAACCTGGAGGAAGACTGTAGAAAAGGAACTCAAAGAACTACATCTAAGCTGGAGCCAAGCAACAAAGATAGCTGCAGACAGGAAGAGGTGGAGGCCCCTTATTTCCGCCCTATGTGCCAGTGGGCATGAAGAGGAGTAAGTAAGTATATAAGTACATCAGTTAATAAGCTGAGTTTTCATGTTGCCATTTGAAAACCAAATTCAAAACTCACTTCTTTTGATGCCCATAAATGGTAACGTTTATAGTTTTTTGCAATATAATCCATACAATTTTGTGCAATATCTATATATTTTAATTAGCTATTAATTTATTTCAAATTAATATTAAATTCAGTTTTTTGTAATGATAATTTATACACTACTTTCTGCAGATGAAATGCTGTAAAGCACAATAACTAGTTTGTGTATTTCCTTGGCATTGTACCGACTCAATAGATCCTAGAACAGCCACTGCCGACTGTTCTACATAATCCTAGAACGACGACGCATTAATTAATCTATCAAACTGTTTTTCAAGTCAGGATGTTGTTTCTCAAATTCAGCTGCATTCTTTGGGCAGAATACTATTATGAGTTCATGGTTGTTTGATGGCGTTTCCTCATTCCTCAGTTAGGTAGGTTATTCTATATTCACAAAGAAACCTGACAATAATCCAAATTAAATTGTTGACTAATGTGTATCTCATTATCTGTGTCTAACGAAAAGCTGTCATGTGACCAGTCTGACCAGATACTCACCTGTTAATTGTGTAAATGTGCGGTGTTTGGTTGAGGTCAATGATAAGAGGTGAATTCTCGGAGTTCTCTGTCACTGGAGGGCCGAATCCTCTATTAGCAATGGTCTGTGAGGACTTGCCCATGCCACAGACCTCGCTGGTGAGGATACGCAGGGTCTCGATGCTGCGGGTGGTAGGGGGAGGGTGCTGGCACACCGCCAGGTTAGAGTAGGGTATAGCCCCCGGCGGTATGGAGTATGTGTAGCCATTGTTGGCTAGGTTGCTGGGGTTGTAGTAGTTTGTGGGAGAGGGGAGGGGTGTCTGCAGGAAGGAGGTGGGGGAGGGGTAGTTCACTGGGGGCAGTCCTATTAGGGTGCGCTTCACAAAGCTGTCGGTGAGCTGCGTCGATGAACCAAAGTCACTCGGAACTGCAACAAAGGAGACAATTGTATGTTTAATAGGAACTTCTAAATATGTAATATTACACTTTATTTAGACACTCATATTTAGATACTTATTTCCAGTGTAAAACTGTGCATAGGGGTGTTTACAGTTTGAGTCACTCAGAGAAACAAGATCTCAACACTATGGCCCAGTGACTAAGATTATACATTAAAATTATGATCCTGTTTAAAACAAAAATTATGACCAAATCAATCATGTACAAATTCAAAAAAATATGATTACATCATTGTAAAGTCTCCCCCCACACCAGTAATTGCTATGCAGGATGTGAACATGTGCTGCTAGATTGAGTTACATAAAGACGTCTTCAAACATTGCATCAGAAATACACTTTCATCGATATAATTCACTCGCACACAACATTTAAGGTATTTCTTTCTTTATAGAAATATTAAATTACAGAAATCAAGACAAGTTCTTAGAAATGGACATTTTATGCAGTCATCGCGCAGAATGAAAGCCACAGTAGCAGACTAGACTGGTGCGAATGCTAGTGGACCTCCCTGTATACTTAGTGGGTGTGTCTCTCTCCACTACATGCATGCATGTACACACACAAGCACACAAGTACGAGCACGCACACACACACACACCAGCTAGCATTATAGATTCTTTGGGATTCAGCCTGTAAAATTAAGATCTATGATAATTAAAACTAGATCAACAACATCACATGCCTCACATGACACTGTTGTGTCTTAAATTGTTTTATATTATTATTTTATCATTACATGTTGTATTTTTGTGTGGAGAAATTACATTATCAAACAGCCCCTTGCAAACAATTATTATTATTAGTAGTATTAATAAAGTGTTGTTGTCATTTTATAATTAGCAACATGCAGCGTTACAGTTAGCAGACCCATGATGACACACCGTGACGTACTCTCAAGATAATTACTTTAATGTAGTCCCTGTTGTACAGCCATATCGACGAATTCCCCCTACACAACTACAAGAAGTCAAAGAACACATGGAGAAGTTGATGAGAAACGGAACGATTGTACCAAGCAAGACTGACCATGCGAGCGCTATAGTATTGGTAAGCAAGATGAATGGAGATCTTCGGATGTGCGTAGACTATAGAGCGCTGAACAACAAAATGATCAAAGATGCACATCCTCTTCCAAGGATAGTGGAATCATTAGACACAATGACGGACCCACAGTACTTCACAACACTAGATCTACCATCAGCATATAATTAGGTACAGATGGAACACCTGACCAACACAAAACGGCATTCACAACACCTTTTGAACTTTATGAATTCACCCATATGCCGTGCGACATTTCAGCGCCTCATGCAGACGACCTTCAGCGCTGAGATGTTCGAAATACTGCTAGTCTACCTAGATGATATTGTCATCTTCTCAGAGTGTAAAAGAGCCCCTAGAAAGGCTGGATGCAGTATTCACAAAGTTACGACAGTTTGGCTTGAAACTCGAACTGAAGAAATGCAACTTCTTCAAGAATGAAGTGTTGTATTTACATCATCTTATCAGAGCTGAGGGAGTAGCGACGGACCCGTCCAAAGCAGCTGCCGCCAAAAAAAAGGCCTAATCCTAGATCGCAAAAGGAGTTACGATCATTCCTTAGCTTCGCATCGTATTATCGAAAATACATACCAAATTTTACACAGATCGCCAGCCCGCTACACAGAGTAGTAACTGATGCGTTTAAACAAGGGAAAGGGAAGTGAAGGACAAGCAAATTGTACAGTTTAGACAAATGTTGGAGAGAAGAATGTGAGGCATCCTTCAAGGCTATGAAGACAGCACTTACGACAGCACCAGTACTAGGCTTTGCAGACTACAATCTGCCGTTCATCGTCGAGACAGATGCATGCGACAAAGGACTAGCAGCTGTCTTAAGTCAAATGCAAGACGGAAAACTATGTGTTATAGCATACGCTAGCTGTAGTTTGCGTGGTACCGAGAAAAATAATGCCAACTACTCCGCGATGAAATTAGAGACACTAGCCCTAAAATGGGCACTCACAGAAAAGTTTCATGATTACTTGCTTGGTGGAACATTCACTGTGTACACGGACGATAATCTACTAACCTATCTGAACAAGTAAAGCTGACAGTGGTTGAGCAAAGATGGGCTGCATCACTGGCATCACTCAACTTTGACATACGGTATTGCACCTAATTGCTGTAATGCCAACACAGATGGATCATCACAGCTTGCACTACATGACGAGACCTGCATCAACGTTCCCACTGTCGAAGCTAACCTTGACACTGTCACACAGACGTCTCACTTGCCAGTGAAACTGAGGGTAATGATGATGGAGAAAGCAGCCAGTTGCACAGTGGCCAATTGCCGTGAAAGCAATATAAACACAGATCCAGCACAGCAGGCAATAACAACACTGCCCAGATTGCCAAAAGAAGCCATGAGGGAATTACAGGCTGCAGATCCTACGATCAGTAGATTTCTCCGCTACAGAAAAATAGGAAGACGCCCCACAGTGGATGAGAAATCATCAGAGACAACAAATGTAATTCAGTTGATCCGCCAATGGGATCACATTGTGGAAAATAATGGGGTTCTCTATCGGCACGTGATAGACTCGAAAGTAGGCGCAATTCATCAGTTGCTGTACACAACAACCAAGGACACCAGGGAGTAGAACGGACAGAGACTTGTGAGAGCACGCTGCTACTGGCCAACACTACACAAAGTCTACACAACAACCAAGGACACCAGGGAGTAGAACTGACAGAGGCTGGAGAGAGCACGCTGCTACTGACCAACACTACACAAAGTCTACACAACAACCAAGGACACCAGGGAGTAGAACTGACAGAGGCTGGAGAGAGCACGCTGCTACTGGCCAACACTACACAAAGTCTACACAACAACCAGGGACATCAGGGAGTAGAACTGACAGAGAAGCTGGTGAGAGCACGCTGCTACTGACCAACACTACACAAAGTCTACACAACAACCAAGGACACCAGGGAGTAGAACGGACAGAGGCTGGAGAGAGCACGCTGCTACTGACCAACACTACACAGTCTACACAACAACCAAGGACACCAGGGAGTAGAACTGACAGAGGCTGGAGAGAGCACGCTGCTACTGGCCAACACTACACAAAGTCTACACATCAACCAAGGACATCAGGGAGTAGAACTGACAGAGAAGCTGGTGAGAGCAGGTTGCTACTGGCCAACACTACACAAAGCCTACACAACAACCAAGGACACCAGGGAGTAGAACGGACAGAGGCTGGAGAGAGCACGCTGCTACTGGCCAACACTACACAAAGTCTACACAACAACCAAGGACACCAGGGAGTAGAATGGACAGAGACTGGTGAGAGCACGCTGCTACTGGCCAACACTACACAAAGTCTACACAACAACCAAGGACACCAGGGAGTAGAACGGACAGAGACTGGTGAGAGCACGCTGCTACTGGCCAACACTACACAAAGTCTACACAACAACCAAGGACACCAGGGAGTAGAACGGACAGAGGCTGGAGAGAGCACGCTGCTACTGGCCAACACTACACAAAGTCTACACAACAACCAAGGACACCAGGGAGTAGAACTGACAGAGGCTGGAGAGAGCACGCTGCTACTGGCCAACACTACACAAAGTCTACACAACAACCAAGGACACCAGGGAGTAGAACGGACAGAGGCTGGAGAGAGCACGCTGCTACTGGCCAACACTACACAAAGTCTACACAACAACCAAGGACATCAGGGAGTAGAACTGACAGAGAAGCTGGTGAGAGCACGCTGCTACTGGCCAACACTACACAAAGTCTACACAACAACCAAGGACAAAAGGGAGTAGAACTGACAGAGGCTGGAGAGAGCACGCTGCTACTGGCCAACACTACACAAAGTCTACACAACAACCAAGGACACCAGGGAGTAGAACTGACAGAGGCTGGAGAGAGCACGCTGCTACTGGCCAACACTACACAAAGTCTACACAACAACCAAGGACACCAGGGAGTAGAACGGACAGAGGCTGGAGAGAGCACGCTGCTACTGGCCAACACTACACAAAGTCTACACAACAACCAAGGACACCAGGGAGTAGAACGGACAGAGACTTGTGAGAGCACGCTGCTACTGGCCAACACTACACAAAGTCTACACAACAACCAAGGACACCAGGGAGTAGAACGGACAGAGGCTGGAGAGAGCACGCTGCTACTGGCCAACACTACACAAAGTCTACACAACAACCAAGGACACCAGGGAGTAGAACTGACAGAGGCTGGAGAGAGCACGCTGCTACTGGCCAACACTACACAAAGTCTACACAACAACAAAGGACACCAGGGAGTAGAACGGACAGAGGCTGGAGAGAGCACGCTGCTACTGGCCAACACTACACAAAGTCTACACAACAACCAAGGACATCAGGGAGTAGAACTGACAGAGAAGCTGGTGAGAGCACGCTGCTACTGGCCAACACTACACAAAGTCTACACAACAACCAAGGACACCAGGGAGTAGAACTGACAGAGGCTGGAGAGAGCACGCTGCTACTGGCCAACACTACACAAAGTCTACACAACAACCAAGGACATCAGGGAGTAGAACTGACAGAGAAGCTGGTGAGAGCACGTTGCTACTGGCCAACACTACACAAAGCCTACACAACAACCAAGGACACCAGGGAGTAGAACGGACAGAGGCTGGAGAGAGCACGCTGCTACTGACCAACACTACACAAAGTCTACACAACAACCAAGGACACCAGGGAGTAGAACTGACAGAGGCTGGAGAGAGCACGCTGCTACTGGCCAACACTACACAAAGTCTACACAACAACCAAGGACATCAGGGAGTAGAACGGACAGAGGCTGGTGAGAGCACGCTGCTACTGGCCAACACTACACAAAGTCTACACAACAACCAAGGACACCAGGGAGTAGAACGGACAGAGACTTGTGAGAGCACGCTGCTACTGGCCAACACTACACAAAGTCTACACAACAACCAAGGACACCAGGGAGTAGAACGGACAGACTTGTGAGAGCACGCTGCTACTGGCCAACACTACACAAAGTCTACACAACAACCAAGGACACCAGGGAGTAGAACGGACAGAGACTTGTGAGAGCACGCTGCTACTGGCCAACACTACACAAAGTCTACACAACAACCAAGGACACCAGGGAGTAGAACGGACAGAGACTGGTGAGAGCACGCTGCTACTGGCCAACACTACAAAAAGTCTACACAACAACCAAGGACACCAGGGAGTAGAACGGACAGAGACTTGTGAGAGCACGCTGCTACTGGCCAACACTACACAGTCTACACAACAACCAAGGACACCAAGGACATCAGGGAGTAGAACGGACAGAGGCTGGTGAGAGCACGCTGCTACTGGCCAACACTACACAAAGTCTACACAACAACCAAGGACACCAGGGAGTAGAACGGACAGAGACTGGTGAGAGCACGCTGCTACTGGCCAACACTACACAAAGTCTACACAACAACCAAGGACACCAGGGAGTAGAACTGACAGAGAAGCTGGTGAGAGCACGCTGCTACTGACCAACACTACACAAAGTCTACACAACAACCAAGGACACCAGGGAGTAGAACGGACAGAGGCTGCAGAGAGCACGCTGCTACTGACCAACACTACACAGTCTACACAACAACCAAGGACACCAGGGAGTAGAGCTGACAGAGGCTGGAGAGAGCACGCTGCTACTGGCCAACACTACACAAAGTCTACACAACAACCAAGGACACCAGGGAGTAGAATGGACAGAGACTGGTGAGAGCACGCTGCTACTGGCCAACACTACACAAAGTCTACACAACAACCAAGGACACCAGGGAGTAGAACGGACAGAGACTGGTGAGAGCACGCTGCTACTGGCCAACACTACACAAAGTCTACACAACAACCAAGGACACCAGGGAGTAGAACTGACAGAGGCTGGAGAGAGCACGCTGCTACTGGCCAACACTACACAAAGTCTACACAACAACCAAGGACATCAGGGAGTAGAACGGACAGAGGCTGGTGAGAGCACGCTGCTACTGGCCAACACTACACAAAGTCTACACAACAACCAAGGACACCAGGGAGTAGAACGGACAGAGACTTGTGAGAGCACGCTGCTACTGGCCAACACTACACAAAGTCTACACAACAACCAAGGACACCAGGGAGTAGAACGGACAGACTTGTGAGAGCACGCTGCTACTGGCCAACACTACACAAAGTCTACACAACAACCAAGGACACCAGGGAGTAGAACGGACAGAGACTTGTGAGAGCACGCTGCTACTGGCCAACACTACACAAAGTCTACACAACAACCAAGGACACCAGGGAGTAGAACGGACAGAGACTGGTGAGAGCACGCTGCTACTGGCCAACACTACAAAAAGTCTACACAACAACCAAGGACACCAGGGAGTAGAACGGACAGAGACTTGTGAGAGCACGCTGCTACTGGCCAACACTACACAGTCTACACAACAACCAAGGACACCAAGGACATCAGGGAGTAGAACGGACAGAGGCTGGTGAGAGCACGCTGCTACTGGCCAACACTACACAAAGTCTACACAACAACCAAGGACACCAGGGAGTAGAACGGACAGAGACTGGTGAGAGCACGCTGCTACTGGCCAACACTACACAAAGTCTACACAACAACCAAGGACACCAGGGAGTAGAACTGACAGAGAAGCTGGTGAGAGCACGCTGCTACTGACCAACACTACACAAAGTCTACACAACAACCAAGGACACCAGGGAGTAGAACGGACAGAGGCTGCAGAGAGCACGCTGCTACTGACCAACACTACACAGTCTACACAACAACCAAGGACACCAGGGAGTAGAGCTGACAGAGGCTGGAGAGAGCACGCTGCTACTGGGCAACACTACACAAAGTCTACACAACAACCAAGGACATCAGGGAGTAGAACTGACAGAGAAGCTGGTGAGAGCAGGTTGCTACTGGCCAACACTACACAAAGCCTACACAACAACCAAGGACACCAGGGAGTAGAACTGACAGAGACTGGTGAGAGCACGTTGCTACTGGCCAACACTACACAAAGCCTACACAACAACCAAGGACACCAGGGAGTAGAATGGACAGAGGCTGGAGAGAGCACGCTGCTACTGACCAACACTACACAAAGTCTACACAACAACCAAGGACACCAGGGAGTAGAACGGACAGAGACTGGTGAGAGCACGCTGCTACTGGCCAACACTACACAAAGTCTACACAACAACCAAGGACACCAGGGAGTAGAACGGACAGAGACTGGTGAGAGCACGCTGCTACTGGCCAACACTACACAAAGTCTACACAACAACCAAGGACACCAGGGAGTAGAACGGACAGAGTCTGGAGAGAGCACGCTGCTACTGGCCAACACTACACAAAGTCTACACAACAACCAAGGACACCAGGGAGTAGAACTGACAGAGGCTGGAGAGAGCACGCTGCTACTGGCCAACACTACACAAAGTCTACACAACAACCAAGGACACCAGGGAGTAGAACGGACAGAGGCTGGAGAGAGCACGCTGCTACTGGCCAACACTTCACAAAGTCTACACAACAACCAAGGACATCAGGGAGTAGAACTGACAGAGAAGCTGGTGAGAGCACGCTGCTACTGGCCAACACTACACAAAGTCTACACAACAACCAAGGACACCAGGGAGTAGAACTGACAGAGGCTGGAGAGAGCACGCTGCTACTGGCCAACACTACACAAAGTCTACACAACAACCAAGGACACCAGGGAGTAGAACTGACAGAGGCTGGAGAGAGCACGCTGCTACTGGCCAACACTACACAAAGTCTACACAACAACCAAGGACACCAGGGAGTAGAACGGACAGAGGCTGGAGAGAGCACGCTGCTACTGGCCAACACTACACAAAGTCTACACAACAACCAAGGACACCAGGGAGTAGAACGGACAGAGACTTGTGAGAGCACGCTGCTACTGGCCAACACTACACAAAGTCTACACAACAACCAAGGACACCAGGGAGTAGAACGGACAGAGACTGGTGAGAGCACGCTGCTACTGGCCAACACTACAAAAAGTCTACACAACAACCAAGGACACCAGGGAGTAGAACGGACAGAGACTTGTGAGAGCACGCTGCTACTGGCCAACACTACACAGTCTACACAACAACCAAGGACACCAAGGACATCAGGGAGTAGAACGGACAGAGGCTGGTGAGAGCACGCTGCTACTGGCCAACACTACACAAAGTCTACACAACAACCAAGGACACCAGGGAGTAGAACGGACAGAGACTGGTGAGAGCACGCTGCTACTGGCCAACACTACACAAAGTCTACACAACAACCAAGGACACCAAGGAGTAGAACTGACAGAGAAGCTGGTGAGAGCACGCTGCTACTGACCAACACTACACAAAGTCTACACAACAACCAAGGACACCAGGGAGTAGAACGGACAGAGGCTGCAGAGAGCACGCTGCTACTGACCAACACTACACAGTCTACACAACAACCAAGGACACCAGGGAGTAGAACTGACAGAGGCTGGAGAGAGCACGCTGCTACTGGCCAACACTACACAAAGTCTACACAACAACCAAGGACATCAGGGAGTAGAACTGACAGAGAAGCTGGTGAGAGCACGTTGCTACTGGCCGACACTACACAAAGCCTACACAACAACCAAGGACACCAGGGAGTAGAATGGACAGAGGCTGGAGAGAGCACGCTGCTACTGACCAACACTACACAAAGTCTACACAACAACCAAGGACACCAGGGAGTAGAACGGACAGAGACTGGTGAGAGCACGCTGCTACTGGCCAACACTACACAAAGTCTACACAACAACCAAGGACACCAGGGAGTAGAACGGACAGAGACTGGTGAGAGCACGCTGCTACTGGCCAACACTACACAAAGTCTACACAACAACCAAGGACACCAGGGAGTAGAACGGACAGAGTCTGGAGAGAGCACGCTGCTACTGGCCAACACTACACAAAGTCTACACAACAACCAAGGACACCAGGGAGTAGAACTGACAGAGGCTGGAGAGAGCACGCTGCTACTGGCCAACACTACACAAAGTCTACACAACAACCAAGGACATCAGGGAGTAGAACGGACAGAGGCTGGTGAGAGCACGCTGCTACTGGCCAACACTACACAAAGTCTACACAACAACCAAGGACATCAGGGAGTAGAACGGACAGAGGCTGGTGAGAGCACGCTGCTACTGGCCAACACTACACAAAGTCTACACAACAACCAAGGACATCAGGGAGTAGAACGGACAGAGGCTGGTGAGAGCACGCTGCTACTGGCCAACACTACACAAAGTCTACACAACAACCAAGGACATCAGGGAGTAGAACGGACAGAGGCTGGTGAGAGCACGCTGCTACTGGCCAACACTACACAAAGTCTACACAACAACCAAGGACACCAGGGAGTAGAACTGACAGAGAAGCTGGTGAGAGCACGTTGCTACTGGCCAACACTACACAAAGCCTACACAACAACCAAGGACACCAGGGAGTAGAACGGACAGAGGCTGGAGAGAGCACGCTGCTACTGACCAACACTACACAAAGTCTACACAACAACTAAGGACACCAGGGAGTAGAACTGACAGAGGCTGGAGAGAGCATGCTGCTAATGGTCAACACTACCCAAAGATGTGCAGACGTGGATTAACCTGTGTGAGCACTGTACACTTGGCAAATATCCAGCA
Source organism: Escarpia spicata (assembly GCA_963995525.1). NCBI lineage: Eukaryota > Metazoa > Annelida > Polychaeta > Sabellida > Siboglinidae > Escarpia > Escarpia spicata. The sequence continues at coordinate 75,683,360 of OZ023205.1, read as the reverse complement.
AAGAAAATGAGAACTCCGTTGGGAAGACTCATTGCGACACGACCGCTAGAGGTGATCACCGTCGATTACACAGTACTAGAACCCCTGGCAGACAAGCAAGAAAATGTGCTGGTAATCACTGATGTCTTCACTACGTTCATGGTTGCCGCTGTAACAAGAAATCAGAGAGCAGAGACAGTCACGAAAGCACTGGTTTGGGCCTTACGGGATTGCTTTAAGGATACACAGCGATAACAGATGCAACTTTGACTCAGTGTTGATAAGTGAACTTTGCAAGTTGGAAGGCATCCACTGTTCACACACCACTCCCTATCATCACACACCACTCCCTATCATCATACACCACTCCCTATCATCACACACCACTCCCTATTATCCCGTCGGAAATTCTCAATGTGAGCATTTCAAAAGAACATTACATAATCTTCTGAGATTGCTGTCAGCCAAGAAGAAGAGGAGGTGGGCTGACCACATACACGAGGTAGTTAATGCCTACAATCTCACTCCACACTCGATCACTGGATATTCGCCATGCTACCTCATGTTTATCAGAGATTCCCAGCAACCAGTTGAGCTACTGCTGGGTACAGATGAGCAAGAGGTAGGTTCAACCAATTGGGTCGCTCGTCAACAACGTCTGCCAGATGCCTACCAACTTGCACGAAGACAGCTGAATGTAAAGCGGACAGTCGGAAGAAATACTGTGACTGCAAGGCATGTGATCTTCCCTTGTCGCATAGAGAATGTACTGGAGGAAACGTGACATTCGAGAGCGCAAACAAATTCAAGATGTTTGGGACAGTAAAGTGTACAAAGTTGTTGCGAAGAGGGGCAACAATGATGTTCGGGTCGATCTACTATGTCGCCAGCCTGAGAAGACAGCAAGGCGGAAGCTGCCGTGCATTCCTGTCAAGAAGCCAGCAGAGCAACAAGAAGAATCGAGTCTGATGATGACAATGAGCGATTACAGTGGAGATACATCACAAGGAAAGCACCTCGACACCTTCCAGCAGAACTTGTGAGCAGCTGTGATGACAACATCGACACTGCGACTGACAAAGTCAGTGTATTGGAGACAGACACTTCGAGTGATGCAGAAAAGTCACACGAAGACATCGCAGAGTTGCAACGATCATCACAAAGCACTGCGGATCAACATCGAAAGCGTTTCAGAGCCACGGTCGGCGGTGAATGGAACAGTGCGAACTTGTGTTTGCTTAAATTTGGGGAAAGTTAGCAAAAGAGGGGTGAATGTGACATGATCACTAGACAGATATTGTAGTTTTAATAATCACCACCACATGGCAGCACCTATGATAACTTAATGCATTAATGAACGTAGTTTATTAATTATTATTCTTCTACATATTTCTCTTGTTGCTAGTTATACTTACTTTACAGGTTGCTGATCATATTAATAATTATTGAGTTATTTAAAAATCTAATTTTGATGTGAGTGACAGCGGTCGGGGGAGAGCCTAACTGCCCTAGTCAGTGGGACATCTTCTTACGATCAACACTCCCTCTGGTTTTGGTAGTCACAAGTCCTGGCCCACTCCTGATTGTGGCCAGTCGTCATTCTTTTGTTTATTCTTTTATCTGATCCTTAATTGTATTGTCTTTAGTCTTTTCTTTTGGTAATGAGTTATCTTTTGGTAACTTTTTGGTCAAACATGATTAACTTGTATTTGGAAGTTTATGTGGTTAAAGACTAGATGCTGTTGAGTATCAATTGGAGTTGACTTTGTGGACGTGAAGTGAGACCAAGATTAACAGAGTAACATTTTGTATTATTTTAGAAGAAACTGTAATAAAGACATTTTTATTTTATAAATTTGCCTTACAGTGGTCTTTATTTAGGCTTAAGCTTACAACCCACGGTCTACAATAAGAAGTGCGTGCCACATCTCCCTGACATCACACATGTAACATCATAGACCTGACCTCAAACTTGCTACTTTTTCACCCTAAGTGGTCTACCGGATATTGGTTGTCTGACGGCATGAAAAACTTAAGGAAATAAATGCAATTTCTATGCACAAATTACGACATCCTTGACTGTGGTTACATAACAGTGGGCAGTCACAATGAAGAACACAGTATTACATTGCCTGAACAATTTATTAGACTCTCTTCCCATGCTGCTCCTCTCCTGCCGTCAGCAAAAAGGTATTTATAGTAGACGCCTAGCCATGTAAATACATTACTCAGAATTATTTGCATTATTTTGCATGCGAGAAAAAGTGGCTCTGTACAAAAGGTCACTGTGATTCGAAGACGGGTCCTAGTTTCTGGTTAGGTCATTTTACCAATATGGGTAATCTAACACAGATAATAGCATTTGGACGTGTGGTAACTGACAGACACAAAGAAAGCACTAGTTACACAACCATGTTTATTTCTTTAGTTCAGTGCTCCCCACAAATAATATGGTGGACATCCCAACGCCCCTTCTCTAGCCCAGAGCTTTGGACTCTCGACGAAGAGAACCTGGATTCGAATCCTGTGCGGCGGTGTTAAACCTTGGGCCAGTTCATTTACTCTACATTACTCCAGTTCACTCAGCTGTATGAATGAGTACCTGGCTACAGACAGTTGTGCAGGGTGCACGATACTTTTAGCCAGTTGGTAGTCCGTTGGACTGGCTGACTCTCAAACAACTAGTCCTGAAATTTGTTTACTAGTCCTTAAATGTACCCGGTAATTATATAGATATATATATATATACATATATTATAATACACACACACATATATGCTCTATCACGTTGGCCTATCGTTTGAGTAAAATTAGTTAGTGCTTTTATTCGAGAAGATGACAAATCGATTCTCTCTTCAAGTAACATTTATAGAAAGAATTATCATTGACATACATATACAGTTAATGGGTACATTGTTGCTTGTTAACAGCGTTCATCCACAATTAAATGTCCAACTTGTTAGCAATGCTTGTCCATGATTAAAATTAATGTGCATAAATTTGTTAGCTATGTTTGTCCGTGATTAAATGTCCATCAACTTGTTAGCAATGCTTGTCCGTGATTAAATGTCCATCAACTAGTTAGAAATGTTTGTCCACAATTAAATGTCCATCAACTTGTTAGCAATGCTTATCCACGATTAAAATTAATGTGCATAAACTTGTTAGCAATGTTTGTCAACAATTAAATGTCCATCAACTTGTTAACAATGCTTGTCCATGATTAAATGTGCATCAACTAGTTAGCAATGTTTGTCCATAATTAAATGTCCATCAACTTGTAGCAATAGTCCTCCACAATTAAATGTTCATCCACTTGTTAGCAATGATAGTGTTTAATTAAGAAAATACAGTGATGCCGCGACAGTACACGTGCAAAGTCATCAGATGAGATGGGTGCAGTTTAGATCTGTTCATGGGTAGAGTCACTGCTGGACAAGACTATGTAGTAGATGGACAGGCAGTCACAGTGTCGGAAGATGTAGGAGTGGAAGTGGGTGTAGAACTAGAAGGACCAGCAATGACTCCAGTGTCGGTCGACATCGAAGGACCGGCAATGTCGGACGATGTCGATGCTGAAGGACCAGCGATGACTACGGTGTCGAATGATGTCGATGCAGAAGGACCAGCAATGACCCCAATGTCGGACGGTGTCGAGTTAGAAGGACCGGCTATGTCGGATGATTTCAATGTAGAATGACCGGCGATGACAATGTGACTCAATGTCGGTTGTTGATGTTGCGTCATTCGCTTTAGTCTTAGACGACGATTTTGGCCTCAACTTTGCGCTAGATTTTCCCTTGTATGTGCTGACATGTGTTCCAGTGCCTTTGCTGGAGTTTGTTTGCTTGCTAATATAATCACCGATTCGCCCCTGCGACATGGTCGAACGATAATATGATAGAACGCGATGCTGTCTGCAAACCGAGTATTTTGATCATGTGGTTCCACACTCATGGTCGCTAGGAAGCACCACTTACTGATGTAAACAGCGGCCATTTTCAAGTCCCGTAATCCCGGTACCGGATGAGATGGTTAGACGCAAAATTTAGTCGAGTGACAAAATGTTATCTTATCGTTTTGCCTTATTTCATCACACCACTTCACTTTCACACACACAGTATACATTCTTTCACGTCATTACAGCTAGTCCAACGGGACTGCTCTTCTAAAACTGGACTAGTCCGAGCTCCGAAACTACTCGTCCAGGACGATCGGACCGGCCTTATTTCGCAGCCTGGTGGTGGATATTTGTGTATGGATAATCTTAGCACATTAATTGCAGCATGGCTGAATGCTTCCCTGAGAAGTCGAGATGCTGTTTGATTGAACAGGAAATGGAGGTACCGATGGAAAGCCCAACGATTGGTCTATCCAAATAAATTTATGCCAACAGTCAACCAATCAGCGCATGGCTCTAAACGTCTTCTTGTTGACGCTGGTTTCATTCCATCACGATGAAAGTCCGCCATGTTTTTTGTCTCGCTTCGATTATATAAGTTGAATTATTTCAAATGTCCTCGGCATATATCAGCAAAATACATGACGGTATTTTTGGATCAAGTTATTATACTTGTTCAGACAGTTACAGACTTTGGGGGCTGTTTTGAAGTGGATATTATGCAAGTTGCTGGCAAGCTGGACATCGCTGTCTTGCACCCGGGCATTGGACGATTCGGCCGGCCTACTTGGTTCGCCAGCGAAGGATACAATGCATTTAGGATTCAAATACAACATGTCCTATAACCTGATGACATATATATATATATATACATATTTGTGTAATTAGGTACTGTAGGTATTACTTACGTCATGTTATCGGACAGGTGCGCCATGGCGCGCAACGGTAGGCCTACGAAGCCTATTGCCTATTGGTTGTATTTGAATGTTCTACGAAAAATACAATAAAATGAAAAGTTCTTAATATATTTGAGTCTAGTTTTCATTATCACGCAGCTGAAATGTACAGCTACATTTTTCACACTGCATGCATGAACATACAACCGCTCAATAATTATTTTGTCACTGGGCAAACTTGGGTTTCTACTTTACCCTCGTTCTGACGTTCATGAAGAATAGTCAAAATTTTACATGGGTCTACCTAAAACAATTCATATAAAAAAAACTTCTGAGTATATTTGATTAATTTTTTCTGTACTCATTAGCTTATATATATGGCTACATTTCTCTAATTGGACATTGACACATATAACCACTCGGAAATTAGCTAGTAGTAGGGCGAAAAAAATATTGTTTGCATTTATTTAATATAAACTTTAAAGTTATATCTTCGTGATTATTTGATGTTATGCAAATATCATCACAGTATAATAATAAAGAGTCTTTTTGCCAACAAAATGATAACTCAATCATATTTTTGCGATACTTATTAGCGAAGTTGTGATTTTTAAAAGCACCCCTACAAATAGCTCCAAATTGTGTACACTGTGGAAGTTTATCATTGGTCACCTGCGGGGTTAAGATATAAAACAAGACACTACTTGTAAATGTAGTAATCATGATTGATAAAAGTCAGTAATCATGATTGTTTCACCGTGTTGAGGCGTGGTTTCCACTTGACCACTGGTACTTGGTTGTAGTGATGTATTTCTTGCCCTAACCACAGGCCTTGTTACCACGCTGACAGTCAGTAAAAATGTAAAACGTAAGTTCTTATATAGCACAGTATCCCGTCATCAGGAATGCTCAAAGCACTTTACACTTTACTCCCTGGCAGACCTGTTCAATCGCACACCATCTTGACTTCTCCGGGAAGCATCCAGTGGTATCATCTGAAGACTCTTTCATCATCACCTTTAGGTCATTATAATATAATATTATGGTAAATTGGTGGCGTATGTTCCAAAGATTATATTTTATTTGTTGCCAGCATGCTATACAATTAATTAAACAGTCATTTCTGGAATGCCACAAAGGTATGTTTTTATTAATCGCAAGAACGTTTCTCAAATTCAGTCCTTTTTTATAAAACAGTTTAAGTTGTTTAGTATATCCAATTTCTGTGAACATATCAAGTTATTGATAACCTGTTAGTATACACGGTTTGGGGCAATAGGCATCACGTTCCTTATTTTGCTAAAAAAAAAACCGGCATAAAACATTAGTTACAAGAATAGACTTGTGGGCACTTGTGTCGAATACAGACCCACCTCGATTTCGCCGTTATAACTTGAGTTTTGCCTAACTTTGATACCTCAGTGAGATAGTTCCATCATTCAACATTTTCTAGACATATTTACCTATAAGAATATTGCGTCTTACACCCATTTGAGGCGTAAATAGCACCCCAGTTTGTATCAACAAACGCTGCTATATCAAATCAAATCAAATCGTGACATTTATATTGCGCCGTTCCAACAATCGTTGCTCACGGCGCAGTACAGAATGTTCGGGAAAACAGGTAAGTCTTAAGGTTTGATTTAAAATCAGTGTTTGTCATTGTTGTTGCAGTCAACTTTTGCGGCAGCAAGTTCCACAGTGTTGGGGCTGCCACGCAAAAGGATCTATCACCCCAGACGACTATATCTGTCATTTCGTGTGCTACTTTCGCTCGGTACCCCCTCACCCCCAGTGTATATATGATGACATGTGTTACAGAATTGTTCATGCAGCCCTTTCTCTGTTTGTATAAAGTTACACCAACTATTTCATAGGTTGGTAATGGGCAATCCAAATTTATTAATTCACAGGGATTGCCACTGTGCACAGACAATATATACCGTGTATTTCGCATCCTGTGCACAGACAGGTACATAAAGATTACTGATCTATGTACCGCATATGCTATGTACTACAATTTGTACATATATATATATAATAATTTTCCATTCTAGCTAGTTAGTGACTGAAAAAACCCTTGAATGCTGTTATACATATTTACAGCATACGAACTGTCACAGATTTACAATATATAATTCAAGGGAAAAGATACCTCTGTGCATACTGCACACCTTCTATATTACTAGCTAGATTATTTACCGCAATTTGCTATATACAAAAGTGGGGGGCTCAAACCCCCTTAGTGATCTGATATTGACCGTGCTAAATTGCAGATATTATATAAAAGACAATACATGTACATCAAAGACACACTGGGAGGGTGGGAGGGAATCAAAATTTTGTTGACAGTTGAAGATGAAGTGTTCTGTACGGCAATGCGAATCGAACTGAACGAGAACCCGCTTCTCTGTTCTTACTGCAAACATTTTCCCGCGCATGCGCTGCTGGCCAATCGCGTGCCGCTCCGGTGACGCGGTTTAATTAGCATTCTAGGCCAGTTTAATTAAGCGCTGGGGCGAATAAAAGGGGTGTGCAGTATTAGAGGGGAAACAGGTTGTTTTTACCACCTAGCTTATCCGCTAGGTGCTCGCTACGTTGTTACACAAAAAAGCTTTTCATCCTGAAGGCCAAAAATTAATTTCGTGTGCTACTTTCGCTCGGTACCCCCTCACCCCCAGTGTATATATGATGACATGTGTTACAGAATTGTTCATGCAGCCCTTTCTCTGTTTGTATAAAGTTACACCAACTATTTCATAGGTTGGTAATGGGCAATCCAAATTTATTAATTCACAGGGATTGCCACTGTGCACAGACAATATATACCGTGTATTTCGCATCCTGTGCACAGACAGGTACATAAAGATTACTGATCTATGTACCGCATATGCTATGTACTACAATTTGTACATATATATATATAATAATTTTCCATTCTAGCTAGTTAGTGACTGAAAAAACCCGCACAGTGTGGTAACGCACGGCCACAGCAGAGCAAACCAAGTCACTATTTGGGCTTCAACAGGGTCAGGATTCTATACAAGTTCCGACTAGTGAATAAGATGCACGATTTTTATTTGGGCTTCAAAAAGGTCCAGATTCGACACAAGTGCCGACTAGTGATGTAGTGCCATCAGCCTGCACAGTTTTTACTCCGACCACCGTCATAAGCCAAAATGCAGTTAACGTTTGGCCGCCATGTTACATGAATGTCTAGATTTCTAGTATGCCGAAACTCCGCAAGGTGTCACCACGGTAATATTTTGTGATTGGATATTCATGTTGTCCAATGGAGGTAATTTCAAGAGTTAAATCCTAACCGACCATGAGCGACGTTAAGACAACTAAAAAAAACTACAAAGCTGTGATTTTCCTGGAATATAAGTGACTTTGTGGTGTCATTTTACGTCGCTCGCCGACTCTGAATATGTCACGAAAGAACGAAAAAAAATGGGTGCATGAAACGGCTACGAGGTGGCAATTTTTGCATATTTTGGGAAAGGCAGCATAGAAAAAACGCTTGTCATATACCAGGGTAAACGCTGGAGTTGTTTATGATGTATAATTGATAGTTGTAATGAAACGAGCCAGGTTGTTGTTGAATCCAATAATAATAATAATAAGCTCTTATATAGCGCTGTATTCAGTCCTTAGTTCTGTCCAAAGCGCTTTGCAAAAAAGTTCACAATTATATGTCACTCACTTAGGTAGTGAAAGCGATTTTAAAAAGGTGTGTCTTCAGCGCCGTCTTAAACGATGCAATAGTGTCACACTGTCTGACTGACTGTGGAAGATTGTTCCAAAGTACAGGGGCCGCTTTGGAGAATGCACGGTCTCCGAAAGACTTGAGGCGTGTGGTTGGTACTGTGAGCAGACCAGCAGAATTCGATCGGAGGGAGCATGCGGGCTGATATTCAACAAGAAGCTCGGAAATGTATTTCGGTACAAGTCCGTGGAGTGCCCTGAAGGTGATCAGGAGAATTTTAAACGTAATTCTTTCTTGGATGGGAAGCCAATGGAGAGATTTCAGGACTGGTGTTATGTGCTCGTGTTTCCTTGTTCGTGTGATTAAATGAGCAGTCGTGTTCTGAATGCACTGTAGTCTATGTAGCTGACACTTGTTAATTCCGAACAGCAGCGAATTACAACCATCCAGTCTAGACGTTATAAATGAATGAATGATTTGTTCGGCAGCTCCTGGCGTAAGAAATTTTATGATTTTACCCACATTTCGGATTTGCAGACCAGAAGATCTACAGATGGCACTGACTTGTTAGTCCATTGTAAGTCCAGCATCGGACATGACCCCAATATTTCTGACACATGTACTGGGAATCACTTGGGCATCTCCAACGTGGACCTTTGTTGTTTTAGGTATCTTTCTGCACAGCGCCTCTGATCCCGTGAACAGAACTTCAGTTTTGTCACCATTTAATTGAAGTTTGTTTGCTGTCATCCAACCGTTGATGTCAGCAATGCATGTTTCCAGCTGAGATATGGCAACAGATGTGTCGGGGATCTTGAATGTTGTGTAGAGCTGCGTATCGTCAGCGTACATATGAAAATCCAAGCAATGTTGTTGGATTTTGCAACCCAGTTCACCAGCCGTGTATATGGTGAACAGTGTCGGTCCCAAGACTGACCCTTGGGGGACACCGCATCTCAGCACCGACTCGTTCGAGATGACTTCTCTAATTTTCAGCATCCATGTCGGCAGAGGATCGAGAGCGTAGGATCGAGGAGCAGATGATGTAATGATGTTTCTGACCTCATCCTCAGAGGCTGGCGACAGCCTGACCAACGGATGACTTCCATCATGTTCATAAGTAGTGATCTGGGCATCACGTTGTGCTCCCGCTCGGCGATCTAGTGCACAGTGAATGCTTGCAGTTTTCTCTTGGAAGTAATTTCGGAAAACTTCAGCCAGAGCTTCTGGAGAGGCATGTGTTGGCAGTGGCGGGTCCACCCGAGTGTGCATCAATGTTTGCACAATGCTGTAAAGTTTCTTTTGGTTTGATCCAGCCTCAACAACCTTGTTGGAATAGTATAAATATGTTCAAACTAAAAAAAGACAATACATCATCTGATCGCAGTTGGAAACTTATCAGACCTGTTCACAAATAACAGAAACAAGTCATTCAACCGTCTTTCTGTAGCTAGAGTCTGTAATCCAGGTCTTTAGCAGATCTTAATCAGCTCCAAAGAGCATCAATCTAGTGACATCACTAAAAACTGTGTTTTCTATCATAATATACAGTTGTTATAACTTGCTCCCAAAACTACCACTATAAATCACTAGTTAATCTCCGACAGTTCAGCAGAGTTATCAAGCAAGCTTGCTATACAAATCACGTTTGATAAACGTTGCCATTTTAACAATATTTCAAATAGTCTCGTCATGATATTCCAATTGTGATTCATCCAGAGACTTTCAATCAGCAGCCATGAATACTAGAAAAAACTGAAGGACCTAATCAGAATTGTAGCTGCCTGGACAAATGATTCCATGAACACAATGAAATAGGACACATATTTGTTGAAATCGGCCTTGATGTCTAGACTTTTCTATTTGTTGCTTCACTCTGTGGCAAGACATCGGAATTTGTCTGCCCAACTAATAAAAGATTGGTAAAAAAATTACAATTCTGTGAGTGAAACACGCCATGTAACTTGTGACTCAACACAATAGAAGACATTACAGGGTGTGAAGACAACCGTTCCAGCGTCACACCCTCACGTTGTGCTGACAGAGTTTCCAAGAAGAAAGGTTCCATGGCTTCGATCTACATTTTTTTAAGAATCCATATCTCACCATACCCACCAATTTGTAAGACGAACCTCCCATTTCCTCTTACACTCTCCAGGTGCACACTTGAATTTTTTTAATTGTAATAAAGTGGTGCCACCTGGGGAATAGTAGCAAATAGATATTTAGATTACATTCAACTACAAAATTGTTCCAAGAGAAGTAATGATGGTGTTCACTAGAACAGGTCTGCCAGGTAAAGTGCTTTCAGCAGTCCTAACGACTGAATACTGCGATATATAAGAACTTACCTATACTGCATATTTACATAACTTTACTATTACTAAATGTAACTGAGTAATAAATACACACGTCTATCTGTCGGCAAATATTAGTAATAATATTTGTTTGTCTGACAACATTTGGTATATAATAATGAAAGCTATGTTCAATACAAAATACATGTTCCAAAATGTTATACTTTTCCACGAACCAAACTATTATGAAATAATTTTTAATAAGTTTCCTAAAGAAGGAACTCTAAACTTTAGTTTTTATGTCCTACAAACCCTAAAATTTAACAATAAATGTGGTGGAAACAAAATCATTTTGTAATTTGTAACTTTAAAAATAAACTCTGATTAGTAAGTAGAAACTTTTAGTATAAGCCTCACAGAACACACAAGTTACACAATCAAACATGACTATGAATAATAGCATGAAAATATGTGGTCATGAAAAAAGTAAATCTAGCAACGTGATATCCTAAAAGTTGATAAAAATAATTATATCCAAGTACGGGGCCATCTCAAAATGTTTCTGTACAACCATACATGAACTAGTGTAATTTTATATGTGGCCCCCCACCTACATGAAACTTTGAATTACACCACCCTGTGATACATGACACATGCATGCACGCACGCACCCTCGCTCACACACACAAATGTAGAAGAACACTGTGATTTATTTATTTTTCCGTGATTGAAAAACTAAGTGGATTTTTAGGAAAAATGTTGGTGGGAAATAGATTACTGTGTGATGTTAAATGACACGGCTGCTAACCCCCACCCACTGCACCCAAATGAAACCTATTTCACTAAGTATCAAACATCGATGTTCTGAGACAGCATCTACTGATATCACTGCTTAACATTGTAAAGCTGTACAAATCTGAACAAAAATAGTGCGAATATCCACACTAAATACCTGCCCTTGAAGCGACACTTTGGAAGACAAACTGTGAAAGACTTAATGCAGTTGTCTTTTTGTGACCATTTTCTCACTTTGCTACCGCATGAAGCAACGTGACAAAGTATGCCAAAGTCAAAGCACTTGAGCTTGTCTTATCTACCGCAAATTTTGATTTGCAACAAAAAACTTGGCACACAATGTTCCTTTTTGCCCAATCTGATTGGTAGAGTACATGAAAATAAATACGTTTGTTACTCGAAGGTGACAGTCCATTACACAAAAAGGTACACAGCATTGAGTATGGCAGACCACGTTGTCATTCACCAATCGACTGACGCATGGGGAGTGAATGTCTCACCCAGACTGACAGCATCATGTGGAGGAAGTCACGAGAATCACGACTGTGGCACTTCTGACTGCAGTAAACAGACAAATGACCATGTCAGGTGTCTCACACCACAAGATGACATCACTGTGAGCACTGTACAGACAGCACCAGCACTAGGTCCATGACCATTTCTATAAAGATGACATCACTGTGAGCACTGTACATACAGCACCAGCAGTAGGTCCATAACCATTTCTATAAAGATGACATCACTGTGAGCACTGTACATACAGCACCAGCACTAGGTCCATAACCATTTCTATAAAGATGACATCACTGTGAGCACTGTACAGACAGCACCAGCACTAGGTCCATGACCATTTCTATAAAGATGACATCACTGTGAGCACTGTACAGACAGCACCAGCACTAGGTCCATGACCATTTCTATAAAGATGACATCACTGTGAGCACTGTACAGACAGCACCAGCACTAGGTCCATGACCATTTCTATAAAGATGACATCACTGTGAGCACTGTACAGACAGCACCAGCACTAGGTCCATAACCATTTCTATTATGATGACATCACTGTGAGCACTGTACAGACAGCACCAGCACTAGGTCCATAACCATTTCTATAAAGATGACATCACTGTGAGCACTGTACAGACAGCACCAGCACTAGGTCCATGACCATTTCTAGCAAGATGACATCACTGTGAGCACTGTACAGACAGCACCAACACTAGGTCCATAACCTTTCTAGCAAGATGACATCACTGTGAGCACTGTACAGACAGCACCAGCACTAGGTCCATAACCATTTCTAGCAAGAAGACATCACTGTGAGCACTGTACAGACAGCACCAACACTAGGTCCATAACCATTTCTAGCAAGATGACATCACTGTGAGCATTGTACAGACAGCACCAGCACTAGGTCCATGACCATTTCTAGCAAGATGGCATCACTGTGAGCAGTGTACAGACAGCACCAACACTAGGTCCATAACCATTTCTAGCAAGATGGCATCACTGTGAGCACTGTACAGACAGCACCAGCACTAGGCCCATAACCATTTCTAGCAAGATGACATCACTGTGAGCACTGTACAGACAGCACCAGCACTAGGTCCATAACCATTTCTAGCAAGATGGCATCACTGTGAGCAGTGTACAGACAGCACCAGCACTAGGTCCATGACCATTTCTAGCAAGATGGCATCACTGTGAGCAGTGTACAGACAGCACCAGCACTAGGCCCATAACCATTTCTAGCAAGATGACATCACTGTGAGCACTGTACAGACAGCACCAGCACTAGGTCCATAACCATTTCTAGCAAGATGACATCACTGTGAGCACTGTACAGACAGCACCAACACTAGGTCCATGACCATTTCTAGCAAGATGACATCACTGTAAGCATTGTACAGACAGCACCAACACTAGGTCCATAACCATTTCTAGCAAGATGACATCACTGTGAGCACTGTACAGACAGCACCAGCACTAGGTCCATAACCATTTCTATCAGGGATAGATATAAGCAAGACTTTAAGTGTTCATTTTTGGGAGATGTCAATGTTTAAATCTCTTGCTCACCAAAATGTGTACTTGCTGAGTAATATGTGACAAGCCACCAACCACACCTTAACTTCATTAATAGCTGTTGTGTAGTGTAGACACTTCCCAGAAGACGGCAGCACTGTACCGTGCCTCCCTACCAAAGTTCAGTGCTTCATCATATCTAATTTGCCTACTCTAATGCTAGGCGCACACCAACCGATTAATGTCGATTTGGGGTTTTAGTCAGCGTTAAAAGTAGTCGGGGCTAAACGACAATTACATGTAGTTCCGCCGACTAGCGTCGACAGCAACTAGCGCACACCTGCCAGTGCACACCAACTGACGACCATCAACACAAACCTGGTAAAAAATCCACTATAAACGTGAATGTTTACTCAATAGTGTTTGCTCGGTGCATAATTTACAACAGAGAAAGGTGCAGTTTTTCAACAACAATGTCTGTTAAGCCATCATATGTGGCTACACATTTTCTGTCTCAAAATGTCATTGATTAAAAAGGTAAATTCCACTTTTATTAACATATTTCATGTCTCAAAAGGGCACATTTATTTTCCTAAAAGGCACATTTTCTGTTAAAACTAATACTTAGCCAGCAAATTGTGCCTTGTGCCTTGTCCCTCACGGACAACCAGACCACAAACAGGAGGCGATTATTGCTGGATCCTCGTACACCTCAGCTGTTTATAGTTGCTCTTCGACGAATGACACAAAGGACCTTTCGCACTGCTAAATGCTACTTAAATATTAGATAGCATTTTTTAATGAGAAATAAATGATGACAATCCAGATTTGTCATTATGATTATGAATTTTCTGCATCAACTGAAGCCGTGGACGACTAAACTTGTCGCAATTTAATTTGTAGATTCGCCGTTAGGCGTTAGCCTTCATGACGATTTCGCTTGCGCATTTAGTAAATCCTCTAGCAAATGAACGCACAGCTTCGGTAAGTTTTATAGCAATATAAAGAACATTATACTTAACCAATTCTGTGTCATGAGAAAACAATACTTATGCAGAAGTCTTAGTCGCAACACAATTATTCCTCAAACGTTCTTCACCGCTAGCACCGCTGTGTGGATTTTTTAAGCTTATATTATATATGCGCCCTGGTAGCGGCGCTGCCAGCGGTAGTGTTTTAACAGAACAAAAAGGCGATTATTGGAAGCGGGAAACAAAATCAGGTGGAAATTATGTTTATTTTGTTGCTCCGGTTTTAAGGACAAGCGATAAAAAATTATGACAATCAAACAAAAATTATCTATCACAATCTGAAATGTTGGGGTCTCGTCGGGCCAGTAAATATGGAAGTAAACTATGAAAACGTGTGACCCGAATTGGCTTGACAACAGAAAAATGTCGCCGAGCTTGTCAGGTCTTACCGCCGTGTTAAGAGAGAAAACCAGCGCACACTGGCCGAGTTGTCATCGGATATGCGCCGACTTGTTACAGCATACTTCATTTATTTGCGCCGACTACACCAACTCAAAATTTGAATCGGCATTAATTGGCGGAATAAAGCCGACCGCCGGGCTTAAATCCCACGTACACCAATCGACTGCCGTCGGTTTTAACGCCGACTAGTCAGTTGGTGTGTGCCTAGCTCAAGGCAGACAAGGTATCCATTTAGCAATTATAAATAAATCATGAATGATACTGTGGTCAAACTTGCTATGTCATAGACAACTCCAAACGCTTTACTTGACAAGCACAAATTATACTGCTTTCTCATGCATAGCAGGATCAAGTTTTTTTTTTATTGAAGGAAAGTTACTTATTTTCTCCAATGTTTTATACTTGAATTGTGAAAAATAATAATAAAATATTGCCAAGCCATCAATATTTGAATTTTGAGTGTTTTTGAAGTCTGTCATGCAATTGACAAATCTCCCTAGTCAAAGTTAGAGACTTTACATACAAAGTACTTCAGGGACAATTTGAAAAAACTGAATCTTGTTTGTCTCATTACCATGTATAAATGTACAGCACACCTGGACTTGTATGTAAAAAATTAAGTGAAAAATGTGTTTCACACACAGACAATAATGCCAATATGACCGTTATTATCATGTTGACATTCAGACACATGTTGCTGGCTGCTAGAGTCACATAATTAATGTTTAGAACAAAAAAGTGGAGTTTTTTATAGTCATCTGTCAGAGAATCTGATGTTGCAGTTAATGAAGTTGTAGGAATGTGAAACATGCTCTACTAGTTGCCTGGAATTATAATTATCACAAATGGATTATTTAAATATTTGTGCTAATAAGCCTGGATTACTAGCATTGGTTTCACATGGTGTGATTATTTGGAACTCCATCAAATGGACATGTGTCATGTTTATTAAACATTACATAACACTGTAATAGACATAAAGACAACATTAGTGTCATAGAAGTCGTTACATGACTAAAACCCATCGGACAGCAACCGTTTCACAATGATCTCTTTGTGACGAGAAAAGATAAAATATTAGTCAGCATCGGAAATGTTTTGCACACACAATGACTGCCGACTGCATGAGCAGACATCAAAGCTAAAAAACCTCGAAAGCAAATCTGCAGTCGCGACTCCAAAAGACAGGAACAAAGCGCATGATTCATTCCGCAATAATACGTGATGTATATTCATAAGGGGCTTCTGGTACTAAGTAGCTACTGTATGCATACACCACAAGGTTACATCGCCTCTATGAATAGCCAATGAAAATCAAGCGTTCTAGTGGCGCGTCCTGACGTTTCCCAAGTCGATCCATCTTCGGCAGAATGCACTGAACAAGTTCAACACACAGATCGACGCATTTACAAACCTGCTCAAAAGATCATGTGTGGAATAAACAGCCTGATCATCTGCGGCAACCAATCAAACAGTTGCATTTTTTGTACCGCAGTGACAGGGTCTTGCATCAGGAACCATAAACATTTTCCCACAGGCTCCTTGATAGTGATAAGACATTGCAAGTTTGTAACCTTGCCATTACAAGCTGCCCATCGTTGCACCCAAGTGAACAGTGCAAGTTTGTAACCTTGCCGTTTCAAGCTGCCCATCATTGCACACAAGTGAACAGTGCAAGTTTGTAACCTTGCCATTACAAGCTGCCCATCATTGCACCGAAGTGAACAGTGCAAGTTTGTAACCTTGCCGTTTCAAGCTGCCCATCGTTGCACCCAAGTGAACAGTGCAAGTTTGTAACCGTGCCATTACAAGCTGCCCATCATTGCACCGAAGTGAACAGTGCAAGTTTGTAACCTTGCCGTTTCAAGCTGCCCATCATTGCACCCAAGTGAACAGTGCAAGTTTGTAACCTTGCCAGTACAAGTTGCCCATCGTTGCACACAAGTGAACAGTGCAAGTTTGTAACCTTGCCATTACAAGCTGCCCATCGTTGCACACAAGTGAACAGTGCAAGTTTATAACCTTGCCAGTACAAGCTGCCCATCGTTGCACACAAGTGAACAGTGCAAGTTTATAACCTTGCCAGTACAAGCTGCCCATCGTTGCACACAAGTGAACAGTGCAAGTTTATAACCTTGCCATTACAAGCTGCCCATCGTTGCACACAAGTGAACAGTGCAAGTTTGTAACCGTGCCATTACAAGCTGCCCATCGTTGCACACAAGTGAACAGTGCAAGTTTGTAACCTTGCCATTACAAGCTGCCCATCGTTGCACACAAGTGAACAGTGCAAGTTTATAATCTTGCCAGTACAAGCTGCCCATCGTTGCACACAAGTGAACAGTGCAAGTTTATAATCTTGCCAGTACAAGCTGCCCATCGTTGCACACAAGTGAACAGTGCAAGTTTATAACCTTGCCAGTACAAGGTGCCCATCGTTGCACACAAGTGAACAGTGCAAGTTTGTAATCTTGCCAGTACAAGCTGCCTATCGTTGCACACAAGTGAACAGTGCAAGTTTGTAATCTTGCCAGTACAAGCTGCCCATCGTTGCACACAAGTGAACAGTGCAAGTTTGTAACCTTGCCAGTACAAGCTGCCCATCGTTGCACCCAAGTGAACAGTGCAAGTTTGTAACCTTGCCATTACAAGCTGCCCATCGTTGCACACAAGTGAACAGTGCAAGTTTGTAACCTTGCCATTACAAGCTGCCCATCGTTGCACCCAAGTGAACAGTGCAAGTTGGTAAACTTGCCAGTACAAGCTGCCCATCGTTGCACACAAGTGAACAGTGCAAGTTTGTAACCTTGCCAGTACAAGCTGCCCATCGTTGCACACAAGTGAACAGTGCAAGTTTGTAACCTTGCCAGTACAAGCTGCCCATCGTTGCACACAAGTGAACAGTGCAAGTTTGTAACCTTGCCAGTACAAGCTGCCCATCGTTGCACACAAGTGAACAGTGCAAGTTTGTAACCTTGCCAGTACAAGCTGCCCATCGTTGCACACAAGTGAACAGTGCAAGTTTGTAACCTTGCCAGTACAAGCTGCCCATCGTTGCACACAAGTGAACAGTGCAAGTTTGTAACCTTGCCAGTACAAGCTGCCCATCGTTGCACACAAGTGAACAGTGCAAGTTTGTAACCTTGCCAGTACAAGCTGCCCATCGTTGCACACAAGTGAACAGTGCAAGTTTGTAACCTTGCCAGTACAAGCTGCCCATCGTTGCACACAAGTGAACAGTGCAAGTTTGTAACCTTGCCAGTACAAGCTGCCCATCGTTGCACACAAGTGAACAGTGCAAGTTTGTAACCTTGCCAGTACAAGCTGCCCATCGTTGCACACAAGTGAACAGTGCAAGTTTGTAACCTTGCCAGTACAAGCTGCCCATCGTTGCACACAAGTGAACAGTGCAAGTTTGTAACCTTGCCAGTACAAGCTGCCCATCGTTGCACACAAGTGAACAGTGCAAGTTTGTAACCTTGCCAGTACAAGCTGCCCATCGTTGCACACAAGTGAACAGTGCAAGTTTGTAACCTTGCCAGTACAAGCTGCCCATCGTTGCACACAAGTGAACAGTGCAAGTTTGTAACCTTGCCAGTACAAGCTGCCCATCGTTGCACACAAGTGAACAGTGCAAGTTTGTAACCTTGCCAGTACAAGCTGCCCATCGTTGCACACAAGTGAACAGTGCAAGTTTGTAACTTTGTAAAAAGTAAAGTGCTTGCCAACAGCAATGCTTTCCACAGCAAAAAAACAGGAGCAAATTCCAGCCCCTGATAAGCTGTGTGTGGAAAGATGGAACCCATCGCCAGGGCAATGGGGCATGGAAACCGTCTGACTCACACACACGCACGCACGCACGCACAATATTAAGGACATTTTGTTGTCTAAGTTGTTGCTACTATACAAAATATATGAATGGTACAGGATCTGTTTACTCTAAGTTTAACGATAAATTTGAAGAAGGTTACTGTATTTGCAGATACTTTATTAACTTGACTGGATTTGTTTACTCCCAGATAACCCAACTGTGCTGAAAGCGCTGCCAAAGGCCCAACGGAGAAGTACAATCAAAGTTATTAAGTTGGAAAGGTTATTGCCCCAAGGGTTTTCGTTGGACTGGTGACCATAAAAAATAACACAGAAAGAATAGGAATGGCAGCCATATTGAATGAGGATTCCCAATGTTTTTATGAAGAAATTGTTGTTCTGAGCATGTAATTAACATGTAATGACGTTTACAATAGTACAACATAAACTGTTCCATTGCTATCAATTAATTACCACAATTTGAATAATTGATGGCGTAATTTGCATAAAACAAAGTGGCAGACATATTAAATGTAAAATCCCAATTGTTTAACACATATTTTTCCAAAAGCACATCATTAATATTACAGGCATAGTAAAATAGTACAACACAAACATTTTCATTTGAACTCACTTAGTTGCCATAATTTGCATAATTGATTATGTAATTATCATAAAACAAAACGGGAGACATAGTATATGTGGAATCCCCATTTGTGTTATACAATTTTTCAAAAGCATTATCATTTAACGTTTAGTGCTTCTTATCATAGTGTTTAATTACTATATAATTAGACATCACTTAATTCCCACTTTGCATAATTAATGTCTATACTAGTTATACTTAGCCATATGAATTGTAGAAAGGGTCCATGAGAGATACCTGCATTTTAAAACACAGAATAATTGCACCAACAACTCAAATTGTATTGTTAGTCTCTGTTATTACAATAGCTATATAAGCATAGGAATATATAATTATTAATTAATATATAATTATACACACCGATAATATAATTATGGCAATAACTGAATATTATAATGGTGGAAATACCCATCTTAAACTGGATAATTACTACTATTAGTAAGCAAAAAACAAATGTAATAAGTTCTTATTTTATATTTCAGAGTAAGGTTGAAATACAGGTTCCTGAATTTCAAGATTAAAATCAATTATTAAGTGTAACCAGCGTACTGTGAATATGGTTATGGCACCTAGCTGCATAACAGCTAGGTGCCAAATCCGCCTAGCGGACAACCAGCGACATGTGGATGTTACCAAGCAGCTATTCTATTTTAGCACAGCATCACCCGCTGCAGTGGCATTCTCAAAAGCCGTGCAAATAGGTCACACAAAATATGATTTCCGCACTTGTAAACCTTTTTCAAATGTCACATAACATATCATCTGAACAGTGTGAAACTGACATGTAGGTCTGAATATATACAAACTTATAATTTTAGGTGATAACATTATCAAAAATTCATGTTTACACGATAATTTGACATAACTCTCGTTACGTTTACCACAGAAACTTTGTGCAACGACTGCAGTAAAAACGAACATGTCTTCTAATTGGCTGAACAGATCTCATGATGATCCAATAGGTTTACAAGTGTGGGTTTTCAATTTACCACGACCTGTTTTTGCAAAAACTGTATCGTCGCATAGTGCCATCAGCATGACATTTTTAGCGTGCATCATCGCTAAATAATGAACGATAAGTTCGTGAAATAAAGGAATACTTTTAAAAACTTTATACCATTGTAAAGTACATTATCTTATCGTTCCAATGATATTAAATGTCTTATTTAACTCGAACTGAATGATGTAAGGGCTGTGTGACCAGTGGCCTGTCGTAATTTAGCATCAGAACTGGCCAGATCCAACAGCCACGGCGACCACTGTTGTAATGCTACTAGTGTCTCTTTAGTGACCTGTAGAAGAATGTTTACTCAAACTGTTTGACACGCCGGGGTCATGTCCTCACCCAAGGAGACTGCTTCAATGTGTGTGGACCAGGCACATGTTGTCAATGACAGCCACTTGGACGCAGTTACAAAGTGACACTTGCTGATCCAACAATAGTTTTTCCTCAGTGCTGCCTAAGTTTAGACCTGCAGACTTGCACCCATCAGTCAGGGGTACTGGGCACATAAAATATTTACAAACCTTATCTAGTGGACAGAACAGAGGTTTGTAAAAAGAACCAAACTTTTTGTGCACGGCACTTTCCACTGTACAACAATGTGCCAAGGTTTATGTGGTCATTTCATACATTTTGTTTGGTCCAAATGATATTAATTATTTCATATGACTGGCGCAATGCCAGCTGCAATGTATGTCAGCAGTATAAAGTACTAATTGAATAGATACAAACTAGTATATATGAAGAGTCACGTCCAACTAGCGGACATAAATTAGGTGTGAATCTGTACTAACTGTGATGTATGCAGACTGAATATTACACCATACGTCCTACCAATTGTTAAAACTACTAACACATTTTTATAGTAACCCATTATCTTGTGCAAACTACAATTTGCAAGTGATTACCACGCTTGTTGATACTGGAATCCTTACTTATATTTTGGGAAATTTAGGTTATATGCAACTATTTTTGGATCCTATTTTCAATAAAAATAACTGCAATAAACTAGAAAAACTATGCTCTCATAAAAGAGAATTGTTGCTGTTAGACACACCAAGCCAAGTATTCTGCTGACAACCAAGGACAAATGCAAGTGGAATTATGTCGTCCTACAAAGGGTCAAACAATACACAAGTGATGTCACTGCAGCCTTTTTGTATGGTTTATTGCTTGAGAACAAAGGGTCCAATGGAGGTGTTTACGTGATTCGATGGAAGTCACGTCAGATTCGGGCTATCACATTAAGGTTTTATATCAGATTTGTTGAAAAGTTACTGGCCTGCCCAAAAAAGTTACTGGCCGGATTTTGTATTTAAAAAAAATGTTGATACAGAGGTGCCTGTTGGTTGCTTCACAAGAAGTCCACAAAGTCAAAGGTTCGCTTGGAGCGACGTCACGCTGACTTTTCCGAATTCTTATTTGTGCACATCCTTTACAAAATTAAGATAGCAATCATAAGAAGTGATAACGCAAAGTTAAATGAAGATTTTTAATCGTGGTATCACTCTGCAATTAATGCAAATTCTGAGATGTCACCGACTAATTTTCAGCTCAAGGCTTGATACTTTAGCTGGCTGTCCTCAGCACATCAAATTTCAAAATTATTTCTTGGTTTTAGCTGTGCCTGAAGCTCAATGCTAAGGCCGGTATTTAACAAGATTGCCACCCAGAGAATTAACTCTAGGTGGCAGGTGGACAAGGAAGCCCTTTGGCTTATCGAGAGTCCGACCCTTTTATCTATTTCTGAGGTATGTGTCGATTTTATTTTTAAACATATTCACGCTACTAGCACCCACACAATCAGCAGATAATCTGTTCCATTCATTTACAGTCCTTTGTGAAAATGAAAACTTTCTTATATCTAATCTACTCTGCTCCTTTGCTAATGTAACTTCATATCCTCTAGTCCTATCATCTTTCTTAACTGAGAAACAAATATTTCTATCAATATTTTCATAACCATTCAATATTTTAAACATTTCTATCTGATCTCCTCTCAATCTCCTGGTCTCTAGTGTTGTTAAACCGCATTTTTTAGGCGTATTTCGTAACTAAGATCCCTCAGTTTTGGTATAATTTTAGTTGCTCTCCTCTGCACTCTATCTATGTCCTTCCTGCGATATGGCCTCCACGCTTGAATACAATATTCTAAATGAGGCCTAACTATTGTTTTGTACAGCGGTATTATTAGCTCTTTTTCCTTATACGTTATGTTTCGCCTAATTAATCCAAGGATTTGATTTCCCTTTGAAGCTGCAATTCCACACTGCTCTGAAACCTTCATATCAGCACTAATGGTTAACCTTAAGTCCTTTTCTTTTACAGTAGTACTTAGTACAGTACCCCCATTGTATATTCTACCTCTTCATTCCCATGTCCTGTGTGGAGGCATTTACAGTTCCCAAAATTTAACAGCATTTGCCACTTTTCAGACCATTTGATCAACCTGTCAATATCATCTTGTAAATGCTGTCTATCTCCATCACTTTTAATCCTTCTAAACACTTTTGTATCATCCGCAAATTTCAACACCTTGCTTGTTATTTCATCATCCAAATCGTTGATATATATTAAGAATAATATAGGTCCTAATACTGATCCCTGTGGTACCCCACTCAATACCGATTTCCAGTTTGAAGCCTCCCCATCAACTACTACACGTTGTCTTCTGTCAATCAGCCATTGTTCTATCCAGTTTATTATACCATTTCCTATGCCATGGGCCTTTAGCTTAAGGAGTAGTCTGTGATGTGGTACTTTGTCGAAAGCTTTTTGAAAATCTAAGTAGACGATATCTACTGGTGATCCCTCATCTACACACTTAGTGATGTCTTCCAAAAAACATAACATATTTGTTAAGAATGACCTCGCTTTAAAAAAATCATGTTGAGATGGGTTTATCAAGTTTTGTTTAACAAGAAAATTAATTAGTCTTTCTAATAATTTGCAAATCACTGATGTTAAACTCACTGGTCTATAGTTCTCTGACTTGTTTCTCGAACCTTTTTTAAATAACGGTATAATGTTTGCCTCTTTCCATTCTAAAGGAACCACTCCCTCTTCTAATGACAAATTGAAAACTGTTGCAAGCAGTACGCTAATTTGTTCTACAGTTTCCAATAGTAGTTTGGGCAGAATCCCATCCACTCCAGGTGATTTATTATCCTTCATATCTCTTATTTTCTTAGCTACCATTTCCAGGGGTTAATTGTTCTAAATAGTCTGAATCTGCCCCCTTGAATTTAGCCTCTGGTACTGGCAGTGAACTAATATATTCTCTGGTAAACACTGAACTAAAGTACTCATTCAGGTCTTCTGCCATTAAGAATCCCTCTGATATTATATTTCCAGCACTATCTTCTAGAGGACCGACCTTATCTTGCCAGGATCAGGCACATTATGCCATGATAAATGTGCATCTGAACACGATACCATGTTATCATTACGATTGGCGGTGACCGATGCCGATATAAACAACCAGTGGTGTGCAACAATGTGACCGCTGTCCAGAGTCCTTGCTCTCGTTCTGCCCAAGGCACAGCTGTAGCACAAGATCCACTGCTGCAGCCAGGGTCTTTAGCAATGTTGTCAAATGTTTGGCAGTATAAAAAATTTCCTTGATGCCTTTCCATTATGAAATATTATACGCACTAGCATTTTATCATGCAGACAGTTGAGACTGCCTGCCATCCGTTGCCAAAGACCGCTTATTGGGTGAATAATTAATTACCCCCCATGCCATTCGCCAATCATGCGGGCAGATACAAATATGTTTGGCAGTGCAGTGCATACATGTCATTGTATATTATATTAGTTATAACCAAAATGTAACAAAACAGACATTGATTTAAATATAAAATAAAACGATTAATTTTATTAAATAGTCCCATTTTTCTAGGTAGGGTCAGGTTACCGGAAACACGATGGTGGTCAATCGGATTGAAAGGAAACTATCTTGTACTAGAACTAAAAACTTGTGGTCCTCACTCCCTGTACTCTGTAGAGATTTCCACTGTATATGACCATGGTTAAAATACCCCATAATAACAGTACCATTTGCTTACTTCCCTTATAGCATTTTGTACTTTTTCATTCTCTCCTATGCTTATGTTTGGACTTCGATAAACTAACCCTTCCGTTAATGTCGAGTTTCTTGTAACTATGTCACACCAAACAGTTTCTTCGCAATCTGCTTTTCTTTATAATTTTATTTCATAAGATAGATTCTTTAATATATAAAATAACTCCACCTCCCCTTCTTCCTATTCTATCTTTCCTAAACATTACATATCCTGTCAGTCCCAATTCGGCATCTGATATATATCGGTGGTTGCCCATGATTCGGTTATACCTATTATGTGAGGGTCAACATCTTCTACCACAATGTTTAGTTCACTTCGTTTGTTTACTGTGCTCCTTGCTTTGATGCATGTAAACTAGTTGATGTTCGAGCTTGCTCACTTATATTATTTCGGCATTTGCGGAGACAGCTATTTTATAGTTGTCATGAGGCCGAAAACGGATTTGTGCTGGTTTTGCAAGAATATAACTATGATTTTGAGTGCCACAAATGTGTCTAATGAACCCAAGGGTGAGGCATTCCTCAAAGCCCAAGATCACTAGGCCACAGCTATGACTGAAAGAGTTTTATCAGGCAAAACAGGATGCAGGAGTTGTGGAGCAAGTCCATTTCCCCCCAATCCTTTGCAGCCAGGTCCAATTTACATTAAAACACAAAGTGTGGGATTTTTTTAGTAATGTGCGAGGCCATTCCCTGCCAAGTTAATTTCTTGATCGGCAACTCGGTGCAATGTGGGAAAGGAGCCAATACATCAGTCTCCTTTATTACTTTTTCAAAAACTATAGTATGGGAGAAAAACATGTACATCTGCATGCTGACAACTGTAGTGGTCAAAATAAAAACACCTACTTTCTGTGGTATCTGATGTGGAGATGTCTGACAGGTCGTCATGTTTCTGCTACTCTGAATTTTCTCTAAGTAGGCCACACCAAATTGAGCCCAGACTGGGCATTTGGTTTATTAAAGAGAAAATTCCGGGTATCAGAAGTGAAGTGCTTGTCAGACATATCAGAGGTTATGCGAGCCAGCTACAACGTTAATATGGCTCAGCTTTGCGGTATTGAACACGAAGAAGTGTTTGTCCCTGTTTGCAAATTCAAAAGGTTTGATAAAATCGAAACGTTTCATTATTTCAAGTTTACAGCTTCAACAATTGTTACCCATAAACAATATAGTAATACTGAAGAACTCGAATATGACCTGGCAAAGCAGACAACACGACACCTAGATGTTAATAAAATGCCTGAGCTAATTGTGCCCCCTGGTCTCGGCTCAGCGACAGTGGTATTTACATAATCAAATAAGAGAGTTTCTGCCCTACCAATACCAAAATATTGTAGCACCACTACCAACAGTGGACAAGCCAAAGAAATGATGAACTTATAAAAATGGGCCAAGTGGCCCTGAAGTCCTTTGGACTAATACGTCTGTATGTGACCCCGGCTGACCAAATGAGTGATAAGTCGGAAAAATTGTAACATTGTTTTCTTAAATTCTTGTAAAGGTTTGGTAGGGTGCTTTATACGGTTTCAAAAATTATGACTGCTACAAAAATTGGCGAAGGTATGGAGCATTGAACATGGCAGGGGTCAAAAAGTGAAAATAACGGCTGTTGAAATTATATATGCAAATGGATTGCATGGAAATATTACATGCACAACATTGTGGCACACAGTATGTAATATTATGTTATGTTGCAATGATACACTGTAAGTACAAATGTGCTGCTACAAAGACTTATCAAAGTCTGTGTAACTGTCTGAACTAGTATAATAAATTGGTCCACAAATACTGTCATGTATTTTGTTGATATATTGTCGCAGACATTTGGAATAATTCAACTTATATCATCGAAGCGAGACAAAAACATGGCAGACTTTCGTCGTGATGGAATGAAACCAGCGTCAACAAGAAGACGTTTGAGAGCCACGCGCTGATTGGCTGACCGTTGACGTAAATTTATTTGGATAGACCAATCATTGGGCTTTCCATGTGTACTTCCATTTCCCGGTTTAAACCACATGAATGGGAATGTAAATTCCTGACGCAGAGCGTAGTAAAATCGGCCATATTTGGGCATCTACTACTACAACATTTTAAAGTTTGGTTGTGATTAGCTATTATTGATTCATGACGCAATAAAACTCATTGATAAAAATGCCACATGAAGAAGAAGAATTCAGCTTTCCAATGATACCTCGCGTTCCCTTGTCAGTTGCTGGTGACGGAAACAATTTTTTTTAAAGAAGAGTGATACTGAATCGGGCCAAAATTCGGCTGGGAGCAGTTTTGTACTGATCGCGCGGGCCGAATTCGGCCCAGTGGTCACCTGTAGGGTTAACGTATATAAGACAATTTATATACCATTTATATCTTTACATTTAAATTTGTATGTATATATTATGTTTTTGTATGTGTATATTATGTTTTTACCCCTTGCATGCATTCAGAGCATGTTTGTAAGGATAGCTTTTGGGTAGAAAACGAGCGACAGAATGAGTTATGCATTATTCCGATGTAATACAAACACTAGTCATCATAGAGGAACAAGCAGTTATCTTACGGTTCCACATGAATCCAATTGTATTCAAAACAATGAATGCGAATGGGCCTACAAGCCGTCGAGGTTTCACGGAGCTTTGGCTCATTTTCAGAATAATTATATCGATTGCAACCCACCGGAGATAATCTACACCAATAAACATACATAGCAAACAGATATTGTATCCAGGTACAGAAAGTAGCATTGTTTAATCTCATAATATCACTAGAATGTCGATATATGAAGGAGGAGTTGTACAACTTATCATAACAACTTAAATCATTCAGTGAATTTCCGTTGTTCTCGGTAGCTCAGTCGATAGACGTGTTGGTTTCGTGTAATTTATTTTACAAACGGGCGACGCCGATTCAAGCCTGACACCAAACCATTCATTTTCTTGACACTTTTTAGTCCTTTGGCCAAAGGTCCAAGGGACTATTGCCATCACTCTGCATCCGCCGTCCGCCTTTAGCTACCGTATCTCAGAAACCGTTCAGCAACTTTTTTTCAAATGTTACTATGAAGTGTAGTTATAGCATAAGATCGCAGTCCACCGTCTATGAAAACAGGGATGAGTGACATTCAGAGAAAACAACGGACATTTTGCTGTGGCCCACATTACAGCTCGAGAGGACTGTCTCATCTAATCGGGGGAGGGGGGACTCCTCAGCGATATGTTTTAATTGTAGACGACACATGGTGTATTTTGAGCAATATTAAATAGAAAATCTTAACATTTCCAATAGCAAAAATAGCACACGGACTCAGGCACACATGTCATAGTACTAACTCACTTGTTAATGATATTTTCTGGGCTGAACCCGAGTTGGCTGACGGGCAGCTTTCTCCTTGGCCAGCTTTGTCAAAACAGCCTGTTGATGGGTCATTCTATACTACAGCTTTCTTTGTTGCCAGCTCAACTGCTTCCTTAGCTTTGTACTTGGTCGCTGCCTTCGTCTTTGACATGTTCAGCTCAGTTTTCTTCTCCTTCATCTTTCCTACCTCGGAAAGATGGATGGAGTACATTTTGTATGCACACCTCATGTTGTGAACGAGGCGACCAGTCCTGTTTGTGGAAGTCCTGTATAACAGTCTTGTTGTTTGCCATGAGTGAGTACTTCACTGTCTGGATAGTGTTGAATGTACTAACATTCTTTCTGGCAGTGGCAGTATTCATGATGCTAGACATGTGACTAAAGCTCCCTTCCACTTGAGCTGGGAACTTGCCAGTAGAGAATATGGCTACGAGTCCAATCTGGAACTTGTGGGTGCTTGTGGAAGTGTGTTGTCTACATGGAATCAGCGAACTTCCATGTGATACGCCCTCTGTTTAGGTTCTAATAGAACTTTGGTGACCAGCGTGGGCAGTGCCAGCGTGTACTTCAATGCCTTCGGTTCCCATCTGACTGTAGCCTGTAGAATCCAATCCGCATAGTTGACATCGGCCTCGCACCACAAACAGTAGGCATTCCCTGGTGCTGATAATTTACTGATGAATATATCCAACATAGTGTCTCCAGCCGATCTCTCCAGCCATGCCCAATTCCACTTATTCTTGACACTTTTGTCAACGTCCTTCCACAAAATACATCGTCGTTTCCTATTGGTCCACTGCTTTTGTGCGCGCACTTCGAAAGCGCTGAAGCGAACAGCCGACAGAACTAAGGGTTTACTTCACAGATTCACGGGTTCGGCTGGGTCGGTTCTGTCTCTAATCGCCAGGCAGCGTCATTAACACGTGGCGACACCCAGTGGATAGATGGTGAACTCAATCCACAGATAGATCGTAGGTGAATTGTCCAGGATTTTATATGCCCTACCCCCCAACATTCATTTTTTTCTCCCCGAATTTACACGATTCACAAAAGTGATCTTTGGAGCAGTATAAAAACCGGAATTCCAGCAAAAAACGGAAATTTCTCATCCCTGATGAAAAAGTAACGAAATACAGTATGACGTAAACATATGCCATGGCGAGCACGTCGCGTCAAAGCACACAAAAACACGAACTGTGGCAGGATGGAGCCACGGTAACTACTACTTCTTGTACAACACATACAGAATGACACCAGTTAATCTGCTTCGAAGAAGTCCTCCATTGTTGTTGGCTAGGGCACCAGATAACAGGAAAATAGACATTGACACATCACTCAGAAATTAGCTAGTAGTAGGGTAAAAAAAATTGTTTTTTGCATTTATTTTTGATAAATTTTAAACAGTTATATCTTCATGATTATTTGATGTTATGCAAACATCATCACTGCAAATTAATAAAGGGTCTTTTTGCCAACAAAATTATAGCTCAATCATACTTCTGCGATTAGTATTAGCAAAGTTGTGATTTTTTAAAAGGACCCCTACAAATAGTTCCAAATAGTGTACACCGTGAAAGTTTACTATTGGTCACCTGTAGGGTTAAAGTGCATTTATGCTGATACATTATCAACATTTTAATGTTGTATACATTTTCTAAAGCCATACATATTTATGCAACAGGAGTCATGTAAATATAAATTATAAGTGACAGACATTGTCCTACAACCAGGCCTTTGCCCGCAGCCAGAGATGGTGACATAACATCTAACCAAAGTGCAGATGTCCTTACCAGGTATTCACAATGCCTACTCAGGCGCCTCAGGAGTCTTCTGGGGGACCGTCCCAAGATACTCAAGATTCTGTGACTTATTTACCCTTATGATTGGAGTACAAACTGCATCCTCCAAGGGTAGAATTATAGACCTTGCCAAAACAAACTAACAAATACATCTACATAAGCTGTTTTTTCTAAATGATTGTAATTTTCTTTCTGTGGTATGGATCAACAGTTTCATGCTTATAGAAAAATACATCGGCTTACGTCACGTATAGATTTCACACCTCATTTTCTGCGACACTGGTTCAATTACATTTTCTCTGGATGTTGGCCCAGTTTCCAACCAAATCTGATAACCAATGGTTCAGTTGGCTCTGTGTCATTGTTATGTCATTGTCAACACTTCACAGACAGTAGAGACAGTGATAGTTGAAAACAGTTGACAATAGCAACACAGAACAAGGCACCTTTAGCACCAAGGGTCATTTACAGAGCCGGTAATTTGATTTTGTACTTGACTAAAAGTATAAATAAAACGTAAACAAATGTACTTGAAGTAAACCTAAAAATACAAAGGCAGCCACAGCCGCCCATTGCAAGTCAAACAAAACTCTTGGCTCTAAAGCGTCTTCTTGTTGACACTGGTTTCATTCCATCACAACGAAAGTCCGCCATGTTTTTTGTCTCGCTTCGATGATATAAGTTGAATTATTTCAAATGTCCACCTCACTATATATAAGCAAAATACATAACAGTATTTGTAGACCAAATTATTATACTAGTTCAGACAGTTACACAGACTTTGGGGATTGTTTTGAAGTGGATATTATGCAAGTTGCTGGCGAGTAACGTCTCCGGACATTGCCGTCTTGCACCCAGACTTTTTACATCAATTTTACTATTATAGTATCCGCCCACAATAAATCAGAATGCTGGTGTAGTTGACGTTGAATTTCTGGTTTATGAGTGGTGGGAATAAAAAAGGCGTCCAGACTTATGACAGTACGTCATGACACTACTCGGCATTTGTATCGAATCTGGACCCTTTTGAAGCCCAAATAGCAACCCGGTTTGCGCAAGTCTGCACCGTGTGCGTAAAATGAGCGATATAATGGCACTAAGACGCAATATTCTTAAACATAAAATTATACCTAAGATAATGTTGAATGACGGAACTAACTTACTGAGTTATCAAAGTTAGGCAAAACCTAAGTTATTACGGCAAAATCAAAGTGCATGGGTCCGGATTCTACACAAATGCCTACAACTAGTAAGACAAATCTATTTAACTAATGTTCTATGCCGTTTTTAGCAAAACAAGGAATGTGATTAGTAAGATCTTTGTGCTAATTATATAAAACATATTCCGACAAAGTTGTGCAAACACTGTTGGGAAAGTTTATTTGAGTGAAGTACTTACGAATATAAACCACCGAAGTTCATTTCTCGTAACAGACGCCTATTGCCAAAAAGCGTATGTAATAACGGATTATCAGTAATCGAGCTAGGCAATGATATGTTTGCATAGAATGTGGATATACTAAACAACTTACTCTGTTTTATAGAAAGGACACCATTTGTGAAACGTTCTTGCAATTGATAGAAGCATACTTTTGTGGTATTCCAGAAATTACTTTAAATAACTGCATAGCATAGCATGCCAGCAACAAATAAAGTATAATCTTTGGAATATAAACTACCAATTTAATATCATATGATCATAACACTGTGATGATAATCATTTAAAGTTGGGGGAAAAGAGTTTTCAGACGATACTCCTGCCGTGTGGTAACAAGGCCTAAGGTTAGGGCAAGGATAACATCATGACAAACAAGTGCCAGAGGTTAAGTGGAAATCATGATTACTGACTTTTATTAACCATTACTACATTTACAAGTATGCCCTTAGTGTAAACATGTTTACATGCTATCTTGTTTTATATCTTCCCCTCTATATTCAAGAGTAAAGGTTAAAACATACCTCAGAATGCACCATTTGGACCACTGGACAATTTGTACACAGGGGTTGAGCTGCTGGAAGCACTGTGTGTCCGTGGTCTGCTTGCCTGCGGGACTGTACGTGCAAACCGCAGGGGTCTGCCAGCAAACTTGCTCCCACGGCACATACGACTGCAGAGAGGAGAGTTCCGCGTGGCACAGAAAGACGGTCTGGATGGACACAAAGCCAGTGCTCATCTTGTCAAACTACCACCCCCTGGCAGCTCGTGGCACCGTAGAGCAACGCAATGCACAGGGAGTACGTGGCCCCATCATTGTACCGTAGGCACTGGAGGACTACCGGGTCCACATGAAGGGAGTGGACCTGTGTCATCAGACTGGGTACCATCTGATCAACCACAGATCAAAGAAGTGGTGGAGACGGCTGTATTTCTACCTTCAGATGGTAGCAGTGCACAATTCCTACATCGTCGCCAAAGAGTCGAACCCGGCAGAAGCAGCGGCACAGTGGCCTGTCTTCCAAGACTTCGTGGAAGATTTGTCACTGGAACTGATCGGCAATATCAGATCAGCTCGAGCGCCCCCCCTTTTACCAGCACCTCACCGAGCCGCAGCTCTTCATGAAATAGTGCCCACTTTCGAGCGATACAAGACATGTCGCGAGTGTCATTGCCGCCAGTGCCAGGAACCAGTTCACCAAACTGGAACCTGTGTGGCAGATCACACAAGAAGGCACATGGTGGACTAGATGGCAGTGCCCAGTGTGTTGGGAAGACACAGTGGTTGCTGTGAGCCTGTGATACAATGAAAATTATTGGTTTTCGCTTTTATGAATGTAATAAAATAATACATTTCATGATATGAGATGTTTCTTCGATCCTTTACTTGTATATTTGTATTCTTGCTAGTTACTGAAATGAACACTAACATGATGTGTAGTCATCTGTAGTTTACATACCAAATTTCATAATTCTACCCTTTATAAATTTGTACGAGTGTACTACAAAATCGGACACTACAGATTTATTATCCAATAGATCTTTTTAATTTGTTTGGCATTTTATCCTTGAGATAATAATCTATAATATAAAAAAACTTGCTCATTGATAAGATGCTTCCTTCATGGTGTAAACATCAGTTGAAACCCCAAATTACAAACAACAAGTTCAGTTTCATTTTATTGGTACATCTTTCATACATTGTTACATATAGTAAGTATGATAACATTACAAAGTTATCTACATCACTGCAAGGCATGTTTTATCTTCTTTACAATGAAGTTATGGCCATTTCAACTGAAGCCCTATCATTTTCTGATGCTCAAACAGACTTTCTTGAATTTCTTCAGAAACCGGCTGCAGCTCATCTGCAGTAGCTTCAGGATAACACGGGTTAATGTCTATACTAGTTATACTTAGTTATATGAATTGCAGAAAGGGTCCATGAGAGATACCTGCATTTAAATACACAGAGTAATGAATAATTGCACCAACAACTCAAATTGTATTGTTAGTCTCTGTTATTACAATAGCTATATAAACGTAGGAATATGTAATTATTAATTAATATATAATTATACACATCAATAATATAATTCTGGCAATAACTGAATATCATAATGGTGAAAATACCAATCTTAAACTGGCTAGTTATTACTACTAGTAATCAAAAAACAAATGTAGTAAGTTCTTATTTTATATTTAATAGTGTGCACTGTGAATAGGGATTGCCTGTATGACAGCTGGGTGCCAAATCTGCCTAGCGTATAACCAGCGCAACGCGGTTTTCTGCCTGGCGGATATCCAGCGACATGCTGATGTAACCATGCGGATGTTACTATTTTTAGCACAGTGTCACCGTATGCAGTGGCGTTCTCGAAAACCGTGCAACTAGGTCGCACAAAATGCGATTTCCGCACCTGTAAACCTTTTTAAAATATCACGTAACATATAGCATCTGAACAGTGTGAAACTGATACGTAGGTATGCATATACACGAACTTGAATTTTAGGCAATAACATTACCAAAAATTCATGTTTATATGATAATTCATCAAAACTTTTGTTTGGTTTATCACAGAAACTATGTGCAACGTCTGCAGTGAAGACGAACACATCTTCTAATTGGTCGAACAGATCACATGATGATCCAAACAGGTTTACAAGTGTGGGTTTTCAATTTGCCGTGACCTGTTTTTGTGAAAACCGTAGCCGTCGGCATGACATTTTTGGTGCGCATCATCACTCAATCACGAATGGTAAGTTCATCAAATAAAGGAATACTTTAAAAACGTTATGTCATTGTAAAGAACATTATCTTGTCGTTCCAGTGATATAAAATATGTATCATTTAACGCAGACTGAATGATGTAAGAGCTGCATGAGTGGTGGCTTGTCGTAGTTTAGTGTCAGAACTGGCCAGATCCAACAGCCGCGGCCGCCGCTGTGGTAATGCTATTAAAAGAGATTGGGCCATCAAGATATATAGGAGAGCAGATATATATAGTTTATACTATGTAACATGTTTTTATGATTCTTTTTATGATATTGTGATACAAAGAATGAAGACTTTGTTGTATCTTGCTGATACCTGGTTTTATATATGCCTTGTGGTTATGAACTATTTGTTAAAAAAAACTTGTTCTAGATGACAACTTCAATCATATTTCCTTTTTGTGTGACTACACTTAAGAAACAGCCACCAGGATTAAGTTCAATTACAGTCGCGCCTCGTTATAACACGCCCTGTTATAACGAGGATTCGGTTATAACGCGGTCGGTCTTGGAACCTGAATTTCTGCTGCCGTGCTATGACAAAGGATATTAACACGGTAATAACTGTTAATTGTTTTGTGTGAAGTTATCCCCGTCTTTGTCCATGACATGTGTATATTGAAAGACTAGTTGGCGGACAATAAATTTTACCTTGACGTACAACTGCAATGAATCAAGTGTGAGGCGCGTCACTACGTTGCCGTTGTTTATTCTGCACTGCCAATGCTATCAAAGGTATAAGTTTCTTTGACTATAATTATGGTCAATTTTAATTTTAGGAACAGTAAATGTGGAGCGAGGTATTGTTTGTTTGCTCCGACATCAAACGAATCGTTCCCAATCTGCTAGTCATGCTCATGGCTCCCACGGATCCCGAGTTCACCTGGTTTCGGCACTGGGCGGCTTGTAGTGTAATTGAAATTCACAAATACGCCTTGCTTAAGAATGGGTTAAATACGTTTTAAAACAGCTTAGTAGGCAATATCAGTAAGCTAACACTGCGTAACAAATATTAGCTTTTCGCTACAATGAACGCAAAGCTACTGCCTGTACTGGTGCGCCAAAATATTAATTTGTCAACCGCATATGAATTGGAGAATAGTTCGGCACGGTAAATGTGCTTTCTAAATTGGTATTTTGATATTGATTGAAAGATAAAAGTTATGCCAATTGTGAGCGTACTTACAGCTTTAAATCCTTAATCAACTCTAACACAGCATTTATCAAATCATTTGCGTATTCAGCTGCTGAGTGCCAGGTCATTATTTTAGATCTTACGTCAGCGATACCATATTATCATTCAGTTGACCGTGGCTTGTTGGTCCATTGTTAATTTAAAAACGGTATACAATTCATGAATTTTAGTCAGTTCAAAATTCAACTGTGTCCAACAATGTATGACATTTAAACAGAATACACATTGACGTTGGCTGGTAGTTTAATAAACTTCATAAACTGCGTATAGACTGTGCGATGTGCACAATTTGGCTTCGATGGCATTTTTCATGCAGCAACGGTGTCGCCGTCGAGAACGCCGTCGAGAACGTTTATAACACGGATTCATTTTGTGGACCCCGACTACCGCGTTATAACGAGGCACGACTGTATATCATAAAAACTAAAATACAACATTTCAACGAACTCAGTTACAAATAGGCCTACATGTATCCTTTGAAACAATCAGTTATAATATTACCCAAGACCATATTAAAGAAAACCATGTTTCTAGTCCGGACACTTTGAAAGGAAGAGAAAGAAATGTTATTTACTATTTATGAATCTTGATATTGTAAGCTGAGTACATACAACTACATTGTTTTGCAGTGTTCTGCCTAGGTCGAATTTGCAGGGCGTTAGGCCCTGCGCTTTTTTAGTGATGCCCTGGTACCCAAAAAAGGCAAAAAGAACGCCCTGCCTTTTTTTGCGACGCCCTGCTATATTTTGTACATAACCCTACTCGTGGCTACACGATCATGTATATTATTATTAATTTGTGAGCGCCCCGATCTCGAAACGCATCCCAATCGCGTCACACGCACGGTTAGTTTGCACCCAACTGAGCGCATCCCACAATCGGGAATGGATGCGTCACGGGATCAGGGCGCTTGCAGACGATCGAGTGTCTGCAAGCGCCCTGATGTCAACTATGTATCCTGATCGTGCCACGCGGCCATTTTGATTGTTCAAGCACCCCTATCTCTACTCCTATCTCTACCCCTATCTCTACTCCTATCCCGGTTGCCATTAAATTCTTAATCGTGTGTGCCAAAAATATTAAATACGTTGATTTGAGGAGACGCCAACCTTCGAAAGTGGATTAACCAGAGCGACAGACTTTCGCGGAGCACCTCGACTATACATATCGCCAAGCATTGTTTTGTTTGTATCTTCAAAAGTCTGATCGCCGGGAGACTTCTACCGTTAGATTAGTCATTATATTCTTAATCTTGTGGATGGGAATGTGGAAAGAGGCATCCACAAGATCGATGGATGTGGATGTTACCCAGGCGTCCCGAGGTAGAGATCGCCGAATGCTTTCTGCAGTCTCCATCATGAAGTGGGGAATCTCCAAGAAAATGTTGAGAAATGAGAGGTCGATAACAGGCCTCCATCCTCCTGACTTCTTTGGAACAAGGAAAAGATGGCTGTAAAACCCGGGAGACGCAGTGTCGTGGACCATCTCGATTACTTCGTTTTGCCGCATTGTCTGGATCAATGCCTGGAGTGCTTTCCGCTTCACGAGGGGGCCCTTGTCCACAAATCGTGAAGGGGTACATGTCATGGGAGGACATTCTCGGAAACGTAGACGGAAACCGACCTCCAGAACATTGCACAGCCACATTGCACGCCAGGAGTCGGTGGTTGTGCAACGGTCGGGCTGATCGGTGCCTGAGGCATGTGACAAAGACAGTCACGATTTATGTCTCCTTCCTCCTCGACCGCGGAAGGGATGCCTTGAACCATGTCCCCTAGTGGCCAGAAAGGGCTGCGGGTGTAAGGACAAAGGAAGCATAGGAGCTTGACGTCGCAACACGGTTCTAGTTGGCGCTGTCCGAGAATGTGGAGCAGGACGCGAGGATCTAGCCATGGCGAAAGGTGCCGAGCCCCTGTACAGGGCATTGTCTCGCATTGTCTCGGTTTCGGTCCGAAGACGGGTTTCCCGGAGAATTCTCTCCGGTTTTCCGCCCAGAGCCGGTCTGCCAGCATAGGTCCATTGATATGGACTGCCGGGTGTGTGCTCGGATTCCACTACGTGGGATCCAACTGTTGGGACATTTGTCTGGACAGTTCCGTCAGCCGCCCAGGTCATAGCTGGGCATCCCGAACCACAAGGGGGCCTATTTGGCGCGCTACTTATGTCGTAGATAGTTAAGACGCCGACGGTTTGTAGTGTCCGTTGCTCACGAAGCAAGCACAGAATTTCTTCCATCACGGACTCACGGCCGCGTTCCTGGGCATTCTCCGGAGACAGCACTGGAGAAAACCCACGAAAGCTACCACTAGAAATGCTAGAAGTCCGCGACCGTGGACGCTTGTGACTGCGCGTATCACCGAGTGTTGACGGTGGCGAGTGGTTGGCAGACGTCTGTGTCTCGGAAATGGAGCGCCATTTCCTGGCAAGTTCGGTTTTCGTACGGTCGACGATTCCAGCCCAGACTTTATATGTCCAATTCGAACAAACGTCGCACTTGTTGTCGACGGTACAGCCGTGACAAGAGCGACATTTGTTCGGGTGATTATCGCCGCCACGCATCAGTCTAGTGCAGACGGGGCACTTTCTCTGGTGGCGTGGTCGCGAGCGGTCCGCCATTACATTTGCAGTGGATTGTAAAGGTGAAGTGTAACAACAGCTAATAAGACTAAATGGTTACTGAAAACTGGGGATAAAAGTTATCACAGAAATTCAGAAGTGATAAGCGAATCGATAAACCGTAAATTAACCCCAAAACAGTACAATAACTGCTCACAAAGGAAACTGAACGGAGCAAATTAAATGCGAGACTTAAACAATGGAGGCGCCAAGTGGGAAGAGGGGGTGACTCAGTGAGGGGTGAGGGTGGTGGGAGCTGCAGGGATGGGTCATGTTTCATTTTTATTTTTGGCAAGCAACTTGGGCGCAGCCAAGTATATTGCACCTTGTGAAGCGACGGCTAAGTCTGTGTTAGGCAGTAAATTAAAATATGTTGTATTGTCTATATATATATATATACCATATAATCATTCATTTGTCCACATTTATATAACTGTCATTTTTCAAAATTACTATGTTGCTTGTATATTTATTATTTTCCAAAGCGAACATAACAGTACATCTCAATTTTTGTTAAACCTAGCCCAAAGAAATTTGGCACACCGCAATTACCTGTATAATATTCTGTATGTATACTGAATATTATGCAGATTGACACAAATTAAAAAGCTATGTAAAGCTAAATATTGTGTTTTGTTCTATAAATGCTTGCCCAAGCCAATATTATAGTGCATAAATATACGTATACACTGTGTACATAATATACTGTATGTAAGTAGTATGATATTAAACTACAAGCTGGAAACTGCTACTACGTCTTGTTAACTATTTAATTTAGTCGCATGTCACAAGTGCCTTTTTAACCATTGCTTACAGCGCTCTACGTGCCCTTTACTAAAATGGCACACTGCCCTTTTGAAAACCGGGGCAAAACATTGTTAAATGTAGGTCATGGTAACTATTTAGTCACACGTTGCAAGTACCTTTTCAGCTATTGCTCACCTCGTACCATGTGCCCTTTTTCTGAAATGGCACCCTGCGCTTTTGAGAACCTGGACATAAAACTTGTTTCATACAAAGGAAGATTACTGCTCGGGTTTGACAGGGTTTTGGGAGCAATTACAGGCTGCGAAATAAGGCCGGTCCGATCGTCCCGGACGAGTAGTTTCGGAGCTCGGACTAGTCCAGTTTTAGAAGAGCAGTCCCGTTGGACTAGCTGTAATGACGTGAAAGAATGTATACTGTGTGTGTGAAAGTGAAGTGGTGTGATGAAATAAGGCAAAACGATAAGATAACATTTTGTCACTTGACAAAATTTTGCGTCTAACCATCTCATCCGGTACCGAGATTACGGGACTTGAAAATGGCCGCTGTTTACGTCGGTAAGTGGTGCCTCCTAGCGACCATGAGTGTGGAACCACATGATCAAAATACTCGGTTTACATCGCGTTCTATCATATTATCGTTCGACCATGTCGCAGGGGCGAATCGGTGATTATTTTAGCAAGCAAACAAACTCCAACAAAGGCACTGGAACACATGTCAGCACATACAAGGGAAAATCTAGCGTAAAGTTGAGGCCAAAATCGTCGTCTAAGACTAAAGCGAATGACGCAACATCAACAACCGACATTGAGTCACATTGTCATCGCCGGTCATTCTACATCGAAATCATCCGACACTGCCGGTCCTTCGACTTCGACCGATACTGGAGTCATTGCTGGTCCTTCTAGTTCTACACCCACTTCCACTCCCACACCGTCCGACACTGTGGCTGCCTGTCCATCTACTGCTATCGTCTTGTCCAGCAGTGACTCTACCCATGAACGACGTGAACAGATCCAAACTGCACCCATCTCATCTGATGACTTTGCACGTGTACTGTCGCGGCATCACCGTATTTTCTTAATTAAACACTACCATTGCTAACAAGCGGATTAACATTTAATTGTGGAGGACTATTGCTACAAGTTGATGGACATTTAATTATGGACAAACATTGCTAACTAGTTGATGCACATTTAATCATGGACAAGCATTGTTAACAAGTTGATGGACATTTAATTGTTGACAAACATTGCTAACAAGTTTATGCACATTAATTTTAATCGTGGACAAGCATTGCTAACAAGTTGATGGACATTTAATTGTGGACAAACATTGCTAATGAATTTATGCACATTAATTTTAATCATGGACAAGCATTGCTAACAAGTTGATGGACTTTTAATTGTGGACAAACATTTCTAACTAGTTGATGCACATTTAATCATGGACAAGCATTGCTAACAAATTGATGGACATTTAATTGTGGATGAACGCTGTTAACAAGCATCAATGTACCCATTAACTGTATATGTATGTCAATGATAATTCTTTCTATAAATGTTACTTGAAGAGAGAATCGATTTGTCATCTTCTCGAATAAAATCACTAACTAATTTTAGTCAAACGATAGGCCAACATGATAGAGCATATATGTGTGTGTGTATTATAATATATGTATATCTATATAATTACCGGGTACATTTAAGGACTAGTAAAAAAATTTCAGGACTAGTTGTTTGTGAGTCAGCCAGTCCGACGGACTACCAACTGGCTAAAAGTATCGTGCACCCTGCAATTACAGCCCCATAAAAACACAACTTACAATTATAAATGTCACGTTGATGCCCATAAATGCAACACTCAAAGACCACAATCTGCAGTTCTTATCAGAAATCAAAATGAACAACCTACTTTGAGAAAACTGAAAAAACATCAAAATGTGTGAACACATTTAATAAATGTTTTCATAAATTATCATGGCCCAGTAGAGCTATAAAATTAGCGTTCCTACATAGAACTTTCAGATCAAAACAATAAAGATACAATTAATCCGACTCAAAGTGATCGTATGCTGACATCTTATACATACAACTCAAATGGACGCAGTTCATGAGCTATTTCTAAAATGTGCTGCCATAAATCCAGAAAACATAACTCGATAAAAACATCATCAAGCATCTGACTTTGCAAGAAATTTCCCAAATAGCCATTAACCCCCGGAGTGTCTCGGGCCGAAATTCAGCCCAACCATACCTGCCTTTGTTGTAATAATTTACATTTCCTTTACGCGAAACTGACACGTGAACATTTGGTATCTATGGATAGCCGACAGATTTGTCAAAATCGTGAATATTTATTCACGAGCAGATTCAATGGCAGCTACTCACAATCTAGCTTACAAAACACGTGACATGGTTGACATCCACATTTTGGTGATTTTATTACGTCCTGCATTCTGAATTTAAGCATCCATTCATAAAGTCTAGACCCCCCCACACACGTGATATCGATGGAAAGCTCCGTCATTGGCCGGACTGCAAAAAATTACATCAGTGGGCCGACTTAATTCAACGAATCTGAACCATGATTTCAAATGTAGTGTCACCAGCCCTCCAAAGGCAACAAAAAATGGCGGAGTGGTGTTCGCAAACATTTCCACTCCGAAAGTTTCTGCGTCAATATTTTGACAAAATGCCTGACAGTATTCATAAATAAGGTTATTATACTCGTTCAGATAGTTAGAACGACTTTGGGATGGTTCTTGATGTGAAAATTCAAAAAGTTGGCAGGACGATGTTTCTCCAGGGGAGCATGTGGGTTGCAACGGTAATGAGCATGGTAGTGATCGGCCTGCTTGAATCGGCCTATTTTTTTGTCTGAAAAAATAATAAAAATAAAAGTTCTCAATGGATTTGTTTCATTTTTGTGTTGTTTAGCAGCTAACACGACTACATTTGTCTCACTGGATGTAGGACGTACAACAACTCAGTAATTATCTGGCAGCATGATGAAATGTTTGTTTTTTAATAGTAATATCCCCATGATTTTAGTATATGATATATTTATTATAATTTTATTATAATAAAGCATTCCATTAGCCATAAAATGATACCTCATTCATATTTTTATGACAAATATTAGCAAAGTTATGATTTTTCCAAGAACGGTATGCTAGAGGATTTTCAGCGGTCACTTCTAGGGTTAATACATCACGTTTATGAGGCATATTTTCATGAAACTGTTCTTTTATTGCTAGATGCTATCAGTGCAGCCACGCAGTCCTGATACAATCTTGCTACTTAAGAGCAGGTTGTTAAACCAGCCTATGGTCGTCTAGTTTTTTTTAGCTGCAATAAAAGTATTCTATTCTGGAGCACGGCATTGACATTCTCAACCACACTGACTCATTATGCAACAACCTCATCAATATTCCAGCAGACAAAAGATGATGATAACAACGATTACATAATGATGATGATAACAAAAGCTAACTACTAAATACTGGACATCTCTCGTGTTAACAAAGAAAGCAAATATGCTGCTATCGAAACCACAGACAATAAAGACTACAAAATATCGCAGACTGCTTAATACTGCAGTGATACAGCAATAAACAGACACTGTACAGATGCTGCAAAGAACTGATTATATAAACAGAGACACTGTACACATGCTGCAAAGAACTGATTATATAAACAGAGACACTGTACACATGCTGCAAAGAACTGATTATATAAACAGAGACACTGTACACATGCTGCAAAGAACTGATTATATAAACAGAGACACTGTACACATGCTGCAAAGAACTGATTATATAAACAGAGACACTGTACACACGCTGCAAAGAACTGATTATATAAACAGAGACACTGTACACACGCTGCAAAGAACTGATTATATAAACAGAGACACTGTACACACGCTGCAAAGAACTGATTATATCAACAGAGACACTGTACACACGCTGCAAAGAACTGATTATATAAACAGAGACACTGTACACACGCTGCAAAGAACTGATTATATCAACAGAGACACTGTACACACGCTGCAAAGAACTGATTATATAAACAGAGACACTGTACACACGCTGCAAAGAACTGATTATATAAACAGAGACACTGTACACACGCTGCAAAGAACTGATTATATTAACAGAGACAGTGTACACACGCTGCAAAGAACTGATTATATAAACAGAGACACTGTACAGATGCTGCAAAGAACTGATTATATAAACACAGACACTGTACACATGCTGCAAAGAACTGATTATATAAACAGAGACACTGTACACATGCTGCAAAGAACTGATTATATAAACAGAGACACTGTACACACGCTGCAAAGAACTGATTATATAAACAGAGACACTGTACACATGCTGCAAAGAACTGATTATATCAACAGAGACACTGTACACACGCTGCAAAGAACTGATTATATAAACAGAGACACTGTACACACGCTGCAAAGAACTGATTATATAAACAGAGACACTGTACACACGCTGCAAAGAACTGATTATATAAACAGAGACACTGTACACACGCTGCAAAGAACTGATTATATTAACAGAGACACTGTACACACGCTGCAAAGAACTGATTATATAAACACAGACACTGTACACATGCTGCAAAGAACTGATTATATAAACAGAGACACTGTACACACGCTGCAAAGAACTGATTATATAAACAGAGACACTGTACACACGCTGCAAAGAACTAATTATATTAACAGAGACACTGTACACACGCTGCAAAGAACTGATTATATAAACAGAGACACTGTACACATGCTGCAAAGAACTGATTATATAAACAGAGACACTGTACACATGCTGCAAAGAACTGATTATATAAACAGAGACACTGTACACACGCTGCAAAGAACTGATTATATAAACAGAGATACTGTACACACGCTGCAAAGAACTGATTATGTAAACAGAGACGCTGTACAGATGCTACAAAGAACTGATTATATAAACAGAGACACTGTACACATGCTACAAAGAACTGATTATATAAACAGAGATACTGTACACACGCTGCAAAGAACTGATTATATAAACACAGACACTGTACAGATGCTGCAAAGAACTGATTATATAAACAGAGACACTGTACACACGCTGCAAAGAACTGATTATATAAACACAGACACTGTACAGATGCTGCAAAGAACTGATTATATAAACAGAGACACTGTACACATGGTGCAAAGAACTGATTATGAAAACAGACACTGTACACACT
This sequence comes from Escarpia spicata, assembly GCA_963995525.1. Lineage (NCBI taxonomy): Eukaryota > Metazoa > Annelida > Polychaeta > Sabellida > Siboglinidae > Escarpia > Escarpia spicata. The sequence goes on along the minus strand of OZ023205.1, from coordinate 75,639,570 downwards.
TGCACAATGCAGCATGGAAGCAACAGATACTGCAATGAAGTCAAACATACTGCTATGAAGAAACAGGTAAGACAATGGAGCCACAGGCAATATAATAAAGTCACAGGCACTGTAATAATAATAATATATAATAATAATTGCTTTATTCACAGACTCCATGCAACATACAAGTACATTATCATGGTTCTATAGTTGTGTTATAACAATAGTTACAATGTACAGAATGAAAAATCACCCGTCAACAAAATGTATGTACAGGGAATTGAACCAATATTTCCATATTCTTGACATGTATTTCACGTCACTATTAATAATGTTACAAATCAATATGTTTTTTTAGAACTGCAGTCGGCATATAAACCTATATGTCAGATTTATAATAACAGCAGCACAGTTAGGTAAATTATTGTTAACAAACATTTCACTAGCACTACAGTATCTGTCATAACCTAACACCATTCGAAATATATTGTTGTAAGAGACATACAATTTCCTGATTGCATAGTTATGAAAATTCCACCATAGATGGGCAGTATACATAGGTGAGCAAAAAGTAGTAAACAATGTCTTCTTTACATCATTTGAACACATATGAAATTTTCTTATGATCATGTTGCCTTGTGCATACAACTGGCGACATTGTCTACATATATCATTGTCATCTAGCATACTATTTGAAATTATATGACCCAAATATTTTACAGATTCTACCTCACATAGTTTGTCGTTACCAAGCATAAAACTTGGAAATTTAACATTCTTACAACTCTTGTTTCTAATTATCATGACCATACTCTTTTTGGCATTGTACCTTATGTCATGAGATACTCCATATTGATCACAGACGGTGAGAAGGGTCTGTAATCCCCTGCTGGACGGACAAAAAACTACAAGATCATCAGCATACATAATATTATTTACACAATTATATCCTACATAACATCCTGTATTGCAACTATTAAGTACAGTGGATAACCCATCCATGTAAACACTGAACAAATAGGGGGATAAAATACCTCCTTGTCTAACTCCATTACTTACATAAATACTGTCAGACACATGACTACCCCATCTTACACACATCTGTTGGTTCGCATACCAAAACACTAGAATTCTAACAATGTAACCAGGAACCTCTCTGTCTATTAGCTTTTTAAAAAGTACACTATGGTTTACACGGTCAAAAGCCTTAGATGCATCAAGAAAACACATAAACAAACAGCTATTTAAGGCTTGATATTTAGCAATAACCTCTTTTAGTACATAAATGCACATGTCAGTGCCATGCTTCTTTTTAAAACCAAACTGGTTGTCACTGGTTGTTAAAAAGTCATCCATTCTGTTGAGCAAGATTTTTTCAAAAACTTTAGACATAACACTTGCCAGTGCTATTGGCCTATAGTTGTCTTTACTGTTTATCTTGCCGGATTTATCCTTGATTATGGGCACTAATATAACAGAAATCATAGAACTTGGCAGTACGCCATGCACCAACAGACCTGTGAAGCATATTGACAGTAAAGGCAGTATGCGTTCACTGCAGTACTTCAGGTGCTCTGCATACACACCATCAAGGACACAACTCTTGTTACAGTCAAGGTTTCTTATAGCATCTTTGACTTCTTCAGGTAACACTCTAATGCTGCTCTCATAACTAACATCAAATGCTAGGGTTTTGGCACTACTGTTATTTACACAATTAAACAAGTCACGAAAGTGTTGAATCCACATATTCACAATAGCTTCTTCACCACTGTTACCATTTATATTAGTTGGCAAGAGGATTTTACTATTGTTAATAGTTTTGATCTCCTTCCAAAATTGATCATTTGTATGGTTAGCCATCTTCTTGGCAAGGGCTTCACGCCTCAACTCATTTTCATGTTTTTTAATAAACCTTATTGCATATTTGCATCTAGCATCAGCTTTCTTTTTTAACTCAAAAACAGGACCTTGTTTAGGTTTACCTATACTGTCCCATAGTTGGAAAGCTTCATTAGCAGCTTTATGGATATCTGCCACATAATCAGTCCACCCAGGCCGACATGTATAGTTTCCTTGTTTGTGAGTAGACAAACAGCCACTAGCATCAGTTAAACACCTGGTTATATTATCATACATGTTATTAAGTGCTTTCTGATGAGACTCATCATTGCAGTTGACATCAGTACATATAATAGCATCAATAGGTAATACAATGTTTTTCAGTTCAGTATCAGTCTGTCTACAGTAATTGTCAATGGAACCTTTGTTAAGTCTTGACCAGTTAAGACGTGGCTGAGTGTTATTGTTAGTACCGGGTACTACACCTGGCACACTGTCTACATTGACATCGATTATCACAGGGATATGATCTGTGGTAGCAAGATTATAGCACACACTAATGTCATTTATCACATCATTACCATCATGTAATGAAGCCACAGGCATTGCAATGAAGCCACAGGTACTGCAATGAAGCCACATGTACTGCAATGAAGCCACATGTACTGCAATAAAGCCACATGTACTGCAACAAAGCCACATGTAATGTAATGAAGCCACATGTACTACAATGAAGCCACATGTACTACAATGAAGCCACATGTACTGCAATTAAGCCACACATACTGCAATGAAGCCACATATACTGCAATGAAGCCACATATGAAGCAATGAAGCCATAAGTACTGAAGTCACAAGTACTGCAATGAAGTCACAAGTACTGCAATGAGGTCACAGGCACTGCAATGAAGTCACAAGTACTGCAATGAAGTCACAAGTACTGCAATGAGGTCACAGGCACTGCAATGAAGCGGAAAGTATTGCAATGAAGCGAAAAGTACTGCAATGAAGTCACAAGTATTCAATGAAATCACAAGTACTGCAATGATGCCACAGGTACTGCAATGATGCCACAGGTACTGCAATGATGCCACAGGTACTGCAATGATGCCACAAGTACTGCAATGATGCCACAAGTACTGCAATGATGCCACAGGTACTGCAATGATGCCACAAGTACTGCAATGATGCCACAGGTACTGCAATGAAGCCAAATGTGCAACAACCACGTCACATGTAGTACAATTAAACCACCGTAGCCACAATAACTGCAACAAAGTCAGGGGTACTGCAATGACACCATAACTAAAGCAATGAACAAGTATTACAATGAAGCTACCAGTATTGTCACAAAGCCACACATGTATACTATAAAGACGTTGCTAAAGTATATTAGAGACACTGAACTCATATTACGCAATAAAGTATTGTAAAAAATAACTACAAAATCAATATGGAGAGACTACAAATACTGATGATGAACACTGATCACCCTGTAACTACCTGGCACTGACATAATGACCTGGTAAAACCTGCCATCAGATCACTGATGTTATGTTATTTACATCTAGGCACCTACCAACCCGCTCCAGGTGGAAAGTTACAAAACAATTTCTCCGACCTATTAATATCTTTTGCAACCTGCAGAAAACAGATAAAAAATTGCATTTTCTAGGAAATGTTATTTTTACTACCTGACGTGGCCGTCCAATTAATGCTTTCATAATACCTTGATGACATAACACAGGGAGGTCAAGGCGGCACTGGAATACTGCAGCACTAATACCTAACTCCATTATTTTTCTAAAACTACTCACGCACCCAGGGATAAAGCAATGTAATTTGTCTCGTTTAAACAGCGAGTCCTGTTCACAGGTACTTGAGCTCTAGAAGGCGTAAGATTGCATTGCTAGTTTCTAGGAACATCTTCCACTAACGGATACCTAATCAATTTCCAAAGTACAATAATGTCAGTGTTCGCTTGCCATTTATCAAGTTACAAATTTAAAAGACGGATTCACCAATTGAGGTACTCTTTTTAAGAGCTGGCCATGACCTTACCACTAGCACACTAGCCCACTTCCTTTCCATAGGCTGTCAGGCAAGTTTGGCTCATAAATGTTCATCTATATTATAAAACAGTTGGTCCTCTGTTTGTATGTGCACCCACATCTCCGTCAGTTTTGCATGTATCGGGCTGAAATTTTGCATGTGATTTACCGGGCCCATTGAGACGGTTCGTAGATTTATACATTTTCTAAATTCGTCCGAGGGGGTAGAGAACTTGGGCAGGCCTCGACATTAACACTGGCCCGACGCCTTATTTGAAGCTATCGAGCCAGTTCGGGCCACCAGTTCTTATATTTTACTGGCCCGACAGGCCACTGGTTTCTGGTTCTCAAATGCCACCAAGACGAAGCGGCGGTCACAGCACGACCGCATCGGGGATCAGATGCAGTTTGCCAGAATTCTTAGACCCAACTCACTTATAGGACATTGTGAACACAACGTAGATAATAATTCTGATCAATAATGAGTCCAAACTCCAACACTTATCATGCAGATGATGGCATGCAACGGCATCGAATAAATTTTCTAACCACCGGCAGCACGTTTTTATGACGAGAGACGCCATTTTGTAAAGTCCTGCCGCGTCCCTTGGACACACTTTGTACAGTGGTTGGAAGCTGCCTCGACTTTAGAATTAGGCAAGCTTTTTTTCTCTAGATATATGAAAGGAATACAGCTTAAATCCAAATTTAACTTGTGGCTAAAATGACAGAAGCTAAATGTAACGCTACGTCAGTAAGGGCAAGGTGAAGCCCACATATTTTGGGTGGTGCCACCTAGCGAATTAACTGTGAAATAGTCTAATGCCTTGATTGACCTGTACATGAAAGCAGCGTCAACTCAACTACTGACTGTCTAGCTGTCATCACACTGGTCACACTTTATTTAAACTTGGCAAATTCTGTATATATGCATCCTAGTACACACTTGAACAATACAATATTATTAGCTTTGGATATCTCACTTTAACAATCAATATGTGTATAGTAACTTACATGTCTTTTTGGTAAATAAAAGACTAATAATAATAACCTTTTGCACCTCAGTATCAGCATATTTTTCACGGTAACACAAAATCTGGCCTGTGGGGGGCTCAATATTTCAAAAGGCTCTACGTGGAGTTCCAGCTGTGAAATTTAATGTTTTTTCTGTATCATCGTAAAAATTATTTTGCCATCTACAAATATGTTGCTGGATGTATGCAGAAATTTTGAATAGTTTTAAAGTTATTGACCTTTGAAAATCCTCAGTGCTTTAACCCTCTCAAGGCCAGATTAATGCAAATATGTGCCTGTCATTGAATCCTATTAAATCAACAGATTGTGCTGTGAACGAATCATGTGATATACTCGGGTTGCATCAATGCAAGTAAATCAATATTTTTGATACAATTCAAATAAAATGTTCACTACATCTGAAGAACTAATTCCTGGTGTAACTAGCCAAGTACGTGACATACCGTATTCGACCTAATTAGCGTACATGCCCTAATTAGCGTACACCCCCATTTTTTTGCAATGTCGGGAATCCGTAATGCTATGTCCTCTCCCTCGATATCAAATTACTGCGACATTTGACGATCTTTTTACATAACATTTTTTCTCACATATCCTCTTGACCACACATGAATATATCAATAGCTGGTAACACTACTACCTTAATAGTATTAAACATGTCATATACTACAATGTTTGATCGAGGTGTGAATGTGCCCAACTCGGACGACACGCTAACTTGGTGTACGCCATTAGCACGCGCAAACGGCGAGACGATGGTGCCACCTGGCGAATATACTGCTAGCTAAGTAGTAAGGGACCGGTTAGTATTTAATCCTTGCAATAGGCAGTTTCGTTGTGGCTGAGCGGAACAATCGAGTGTTCAAAAAGTATTGTCTTGATTGAATAAAAATGACTGGGATAATACAAACAATACATTGATAAATGGTCACAAAATTATGTTACGATAAGAATGCGAGGGTATAAATGATGTTTTAAATACCATCACCATCAACCTAACAAAATAACGGTCCCCTGGAAATCAGGTTAGCCACATCCACCATATGACGCTGTACATACAGGTATGTTTGCGACTTCGAGTTTTAACGTAGACGTCGGTGATTAACAATTTCAGATAACATACAATTTAATTACTTAGGGTGGATTACGTTGCTTGTGTAGGACACCGTTCCTTATGCAGTCATCGTTTGTACGATGGGTGGAATTAGCCAGGTGCAGTTAAGTCTCCTCTGGCATCATCCAAGTCACCAAGTGATCAAGTCGGCCGGCAACGATGTTGTGTTTATTTAAACTTGGCTCATTTGGGTGTACGCTTAATAGGGACGATTTGTTGACATACTTCAGCATCTCAAATATTTGTTAAGCGTACTGTACGCTAATTAGGTCGAATACGGTATATGTAAATTTATTACCCATATATGAATTCCTAAAGTTTGACAAAAATAAAATACTGAAATAATTCTCAACAATTTTTTTTTTTTTTCATTAATAATTAGCGGATAGATGCTGTGTATGAAATGTTCATAAATTACTATACTACGGAATAAAAAACTAATTAAATGTCTAGTGAATAAAACTTAAATTAATTTTTTTCAGAGTGCATGTATTTTCAAGATTTTATACAAAATAGTGTTCTTTGTGATCATAGCCGTCATCCCGTCTAAACTATGTTATATTTAAAATGTGTAACCATAGTGCAAAACATTACCCTTCGATGGCAGCGTTCGTTATAAACTCGATTCGAAATTCCTATCAAAATCACTAGAGTTTGACATAATGACAACGTCAAGAATTACAACAAAGCTAAAAACACCACACACTTCATCGCACGGTGCATTAATACTTGTTTACAATAAAAGAGATTAATCATAGCAATTAATCGTAGAAATTTTAATCATGTTTTTTGAATAATTCCCGGTGCTTCCATGTTTATGCCCGCAGCAAATGTTAAACTTTAATCTTACTGGCTGAAAATCCCCATTAAAATATTCACTGAGTGGCGTAAAAGAGGAACCGGAAATTGTGTGACGCTGAATTCGACTACAAAACCACATGATGGTTGGCGCTATTTAGCCACCACGGAAATCGCAAATATTTTAAACTTTTGACACTTCCCAGTGAAACGTCAATATTATTATTATTATCTGCTAACTGCAGAAATAAATTGCCGTTATTGGATGACACTGTTTCATGGTACCAGTTTAAATGTGCCCCTGTTTTCGGGCATATTCAGGTGTTATGGCCATGAGTGGGAGTCGGGCTGATTCGGGTATGAGAGGGTTAACATGCACCAGGTCTACCTGTCGCTGGTCACGTCCGCATACTTAAAAGTAGCGCCCTCTTTTGCATTTCATATATTTTCTACAGATGGACCTATATGTCATTTAGCATCAAAATTATTGTCCGTCAAGTTAGTATATTATAAAAATGGGCCAAGTGGCCCTGAAGTCCTTTGGACTAATACGTCTATATGTGACCCCGGCTGACCAAATGAGTAATAAGTCGGAAAAATTGTAACATTGTTTTCTTACATCCTTGTAAAGGTTTGGTAGGGTGCTTTACACGGTTTCAAAAAATATGACTGCTACAAAAATTGGCAAAGTTATGGAGCATTGAACATGGTAGGATCAAAAAGTGAAAATGAAGAAAACGGCTGTTGAAATTTTACATTATATATGGAAATGGATTGCATGGAAATATTACATGCACAACATTCAAATGTGGCACACAGTATGTAATATGCATGTTATGTTGCAATGATACACTGGAAGTACAAATGTGCTGCTCCAAAGACTTATCAAGTTATGCCAGATTATGTCTTCATGTGTAAAACTAAGAGGACAGATTATTTGAGAGCAAAAGGTAGACTCACTGTTTGACACAGTTTAAAACCTACAGGCAACTGTCCAGTTTAACAGGGGTCTAGTGGCTTAATGCCGTCTGTTGACACAAGCTACTGCCAGTGACCAATTACACATTAGTCACAGTTTCCATCAAACAATAGCAGGCAGAGAATCTTAGCTCCACAGCTGGGTGTAATACACAACCAGAGCCACCACTGATTCATGGTCAAGTAGATTAGCTCAATGCACCAACTAAGACAATACACAACACTGTGAGTGAAGGGGTCAGCCCATTGTTGGTTTTCCCATAGGCGACCATGTTAACGTTTTGTCTGATTAGAAGAAAACGTGACCTATAAAATGTCTTAAACTTCTCACCTGCTGTTATCATCATCTCATTGATATGCGGATAGATTTTAACAAAAATTGCATACTTCCAGCTCTCGTAAAATGCCTGTATGTGTGACACCCGTCAATATTTACAAATGCCGGCAAGAATTACTCCGCAAACAGGTCACACAGACAAATTGCTGCCAAATATCCTTCCACTTATTCAAATCATCTAGAAATCCACCATTTTACAGTCAACACCTTCTACAATCACACAAGAAAATCTCCCTACTCAAATGCACTTATATCACAGCATGTGAATTAAAAAAAAAAAAAAACATTTCTCAAAAATACACTGCACTTTTCTTTGTGTGCAACGGACAGGAAGTCTAACTAGAACATGACCCCTGACAGTGTCCAGAGTGAGGCCTAAGCAGTGTCCTCATTGCTGAATAGATCAATTAAACCTGCCAAGTGGGTGACATTCTGCACAAGTGTTCATTAATCCTTAGTGATTGTTCAGAACACCAGACTGACCACATACCTAAACAAAGCGAATGTAACAGGTGAAGAACAGGCAGTGTTCAAATAGGGGTATTGGTTTAATTGTATTTGTCTCGACGCAAAAGGCTTTATTGTGCCTTCATCGATTATAAGAAAGCATTTGATTTAGTAGACCGGTCCTCCCTGTGGTTTAAGATAATTTCATGCGGTATTAATGGTATTGTGTTGAAAGTTGTGTACAACATATACAAAAATGCTAAATCATGTATAAATCAGGGCCAGGCTGTGTCAGCCTTCTTCTCATGTGATGTATAGGTATGGCAAGGAGAAAACTGGTGTCCTTTGTTATTTGCTATTTACCTGAATCATTTTGAACACTGTTAGTCATAATTATAACGGACTTGACATGGCAGCTGGTGAAATTTACAACAACCTTAGTGATGATGATGTAAAAAAATGTCTACTATATGCTGATGACACTAGAATGATTCTATCAAATACAGATTTCTTGCTTGTGTATAGCGGAACTATGTCAACTAATGTTTGACATTTGGTTGTTTCAGGTGTCAACTATATTGTGAATCTGTAATTATTAGTCTATATTGATACAATTGATTTACACAGTACCATGTCTACACAAGGCATGGCAAGAACAGTAGAATTAATTTGATATCAATAAAGTGTAGGATATTTCACTCTATAGTTGTGACGAGGCTATATTTGGGCTGTGACGAGGCTATATTTGGCGGAGATAGAACGTTGAAATTGGTGGTGTATCAAAGTTCATAAGCAAGTGGAATTACTGATTGATAAGTATTATTCTTGCCTTAATATCATTCATAAAGCAGCAGTAAACATATATTGAGTAGCAGTTGTGCTTAAAGTTAGTTAGATAAAGTATTTTAGGACACTTTAGTCTAGTGAGTGATAATAGGGTACGTTAGCTTACGGCTACGATAAGTTTGTAAACAAGATTTAACAAACCTCGTTATGTGGTAGAATATATAGGTGATAAAGTAACAACCATAAACTACCTACATAAGATAATATCTGTGTAAGTCAGAACCTGCTAGACATTTTGATAAGGTAGCTTTGTTGTTAAAATTAAGCATTTGCGATAATCGGGCGAACTAAATTTATGTAGCTAGTGTCTCTCTTATTCGCTAGGGCGCTGTATAACCTAAATAAATAAGGCAGTCTAGCGTACGCAATCTTACGAAAAGTGTAACATTTGTGCACAGAAAACAGTCTTCTTAAAGACTACATAGACAGTGAATGGTGTAAACACAGTTGACAAAACTATTTTAAATAGCTAATTAGATTATTATTATTAAATCAATTCTGATATGGCGCCTTGCAAGCGGCAAGTCAAGGCAAAGAGACACTTGGTGTGCGACGACTGCCACAGTTGGGTAGATTTTGCCTTATCCGGCTGTACGAAGTCATGGACAGAAACCAAGGAAGAGGGATTCACCTTTCAGTGCGTGGGGTGTTGGAAGGTGAAATGTCTGGAGAAAGAGGTAGCTAGGTTGGTAGATATTGTGAAGGGGATGGAGATGAGAATCAGCAAGAAGACAGACGGAATGGAGAGAGACGACAGGGATAAAGTTGGGAATACTGTGAAACTGAAGGAGCAGAGTAGTGGCAACAAGACCGAGGAAAGGAGACTGAGAGGAGGGAAGGTGATCGGAGGGGAAGAAAGTGGAGGATCGACGGCAGGAAATGTGACAGGTGTGAAGGTGGCAGGAGAGAAAGTGACCGTAGAGAAAGAGGTAGGAGGGAAAAAGAGACGGGAGAGGAGAGAAGGAAATGCAATGGGAGGAAAGATGACGGGAAGAAAGGAAGTGAGAGTACATGTGACAGAAGAGAAGTCGGGAGGGACGATGACAGGAAGAAAGGTGACAAGAGAAACAGCGTCAGGAAAGAATGGAACGGAAGAGATTGTGACGGGAGAGCAGAAGACAGGGGAACAAGATTACAACCAGACAGATGCAAACCGTAGAAAGAGCTACACTGAGGCAGTGATTGAGGGGGCAATGAGGAAAGAGAGGGTGTTTATGGGCGATTCGATTATGAGAAAGACAGATAAGACTCTAAGCGAGGGGGAGGACGTCGTTGTTTGTCTACCGGGGGCTAGGATAGAACATGTAACTGAAAGGGTAGAGAAGGTACTGGGGCATGGCCAGGGAGGGTCTATACTAGTACATGTAGGGACAAATAACGCAGAGAGGGAGGGAACAACTGGGATAGTTCAGAAGTACAGACAGTTAGTGAAGAAGTTAAAGAAGACAAGAGTAGAACAGATTATCCTCTCAGGAATTTTGCCAGTAATGGGAGGAAGGGGACCGACATATAGAAACTGCAAGAGGATGGCGATCAACGCACTAGTTGAGCAGATGTGTAAAGAAGAGGGGGTGGGATTCGTAGATTTATGGGGATACTTTGTTGGGAGGGAAGATATGTACATGAGAGATGGCCTACATCTAAGTGGAAAGGGGGCAGCAGTTTTCTCAGAGAACTTGCTGCAATCTGTTGACAGTGGGACAGGCTGCATCTATTTAAACTAGATTCGCAGGGGGGATTCACAGAGAAGCCTGAAACTGGAGGCATAGATAAAGACAGCAGAAATAAATCGGCAAAGAACAGCCTGGAAAACTGTTCTGAATCAGGATATAAATGCATTTGTTTAAATGCAAGGAGCATAGTAAACAAAAGAAGTGAACTAAACATTATGGTAGAAGATATTGACCCTCACATAATAGGTATAACCGAATCGTGGGCCACCACTGATATATCAGATGCCGAATTGGGACTAACAGGATATGTAATGTTTAGGAAAGATAGAATAGGAAGAAAGGGAGGTGGAGTTATTTTATATATTAAAGAATCTATCCAGGCTTATGAAATAAAATTAGAAAGAGAAGCAGATTGCGAAGAAGCTGTTTGGTGTAACATAGTTACAGGAAACTCAACGTTAACAGTTGGGTTAGTTTATCGAAGTCCAAACATAAGCATAGAAGAGAATGAAAAAATACAAAACGCTATAAGGGAAGTAAGCAAACGGAACTGTATTATTATGGGGGACTTTAACCATGGGCATATACAATGGAAATCTCTACAGAGTATGGGGAGTGAGGACCACAAGTTTTTAGTTTTAGTACAAGATAGTTTCCTTTCTCAACATGTGCTAGAACCAACCAGGGGAGAGAATGTGTTGGACTTAGTTTTGTCCTCACAGAAAGAATTAGTTGACAATGTCAAGATATGTGAGCCACTGGGGAGTAGTGATCACAACCAGATACATTTTACCATCAAAGTAACATCAGAAAGGAATAGTAAAAAGCAGTATAGGAGAAATTTCCACAAAGGAAGGTATAAGGACATGAGGAAATATTTAGCAAAGATAGACTGGAATAACACACTGAAGAATAAGACAGCAACCGAATGCTGGAATATCTTAAATAGTGAAATTAAGTGCATAATCGATAAATTTGTACCTTTCAAAAAACAAGGGAAACGGTCTAAAAAGAAACACTTATCGAAAGAAGCCATTAGAAAAATTAAGTATAAACAAATGATGTGGAAGTCATATAGATGTACTGGAAATGATGAAGACTACAACATTTATAAAGAAGCACTTAATCAAGCTACAGCTGAAATTAGAAATTCAAAGAGAAGCTATGAAAAAAAATTAGCTAGTAATATAAAACATGACAGTAAGAGTTTTTATGCGTATATTCGAAGCAAACAGAAAGTTCAGGATAAGGTCGGTCCTCTAGAAGATAGTGCTGGAAATACAATATCAGAGGGACTCTTAATGGCAGAAGACCTGAATGAGTATTTTAGTTCAGTGTTTACCAGGGAAGATATTAGTTCACTGCCAGTACCAGAGGCTAAGTTCAAGGGGGCAGATTCAGACTATTTAGGACAGTTAGTTGTAACCTCGGAAATGGTAGCTAAGAAAATAAGGGCTATGAAGGATAATAAATCACCTGGAGTGGACGGGATTCCGCCCAAACTACTATTGGAAATTGTAGAACAAATTAGCGCACCGCTTGCAACAGTTTTCAATTTGTCATTAGAAGAGGGAGTGGTTCCTTTAGAATGGAAAGAGGCAAACATTATACCGTTATTTAAAAAAGGTTCGAGAAACAAGTCAGAGAACTATAGACCAGTGAGTTTAACATCAGTGATTTGCAAATTATTAGAAAGACTAATTAAAGATCACATGGTGGATTTTCTTGTTAAACATAACTTGATAAACCCATCTCAACATGGGTTTTTAAAAGCGAGGTCATGCTTAACAAATATGTTATGTTTTTTGGAAGACATCACTAGGTGGGTAGATGAGGGATCACGAGTAGATATCATCTATTTAGATTTTCAAAAAGCTTTCGACAAAGTACCACATCAAAGATTACTCCTTAAGCTAAAGGCCCATGGCATAGGAAATGGTATAATAAACTGGATAGAAAAATGGCTGAATGACAGAAGACAACGTGTAGTAGTTGATGGGGAGGCTTCAAACTGGAAATCGGTATTGAGTGGGGTACCACAGGGATCAGTACTAGGACCTATATTATTCTTAATATATATCAACGATTTGGACGATGATATAACAAGCAAGGTGTTAAAATTTGCGGATGATACAAAAGTGTTTAGAAGGATTAAAAGTGATGGAGATAGACAGCATTTACAAGATGATCTTGATAGGTTGATCAAATGGTCTGAAAAGTGGCAAATGCTGTTCAATTTTGGGAAATGTAAATGCCTCCACACAGGTCATGGGAATGAAGAGGTAAAATATAAAATGGGGGGTACTGTTCTAAGTACTACTGTAAAAGAAAAGGACTTAGGGTTAACCATTAGTGCTGATATGAAGGTTTCAGAGCAGTGCGGAATTGCAGCGTCAAAGGGAAATCAAATCCTTGGATTAATTAGGCGAAATATAGCGTATAAGAAAAAAGAATTAATAGTACCGCTGTACAAAACAATAGTGAGGCCTCATTTAGAATATTGTATACAAGCATGGAGGCCATATCGCAAGAAGGACATAGATATGCTAGAAAGAGTACAGAGGAGAGCGACTAAAATGATACCAAATCTGAGGGATCTTAGTTACGAAATACGCCTAAAAGAATGTGGTTTAACAACACTAGAGACCAGGAGATTGAGAGGAGATCACATAGAAGTGTTTAAAATATTGAATGGTTATGAAAATATTGATAGAAACATTTTTTTCTCAGTTAAGAAAGATAGAAGGACCAGAGGACATGAAGCTACATTAGTAAAGGAGCAGTGTAGATTAGATATAAGAAAGTTCTCATTCTCACAAAGGACTGTAAATGAATGGAACAGATTATCTCCTGATTGTGTTGGTGCTAGTAGCGTGAATATGTTTAAAAATAAAATCGACACACACCTTAAAAAGGCGGGATACATGTAGATAAAAAGTATTGGACTCTCGATAAGCCAAAAGGCTTCCTTGTCCAACTGCCATCCAGAGTAATTTTCTGGATGGCAATCTTGTTAAATCTTGTTAAATAGTTGTCCAGAATATAAATTTTCTGTTTTTCACCTACAGGTGACAGAATATTAATTTTCTATGTTTGTCACCTACAGGTTTCTACAGACAATACATTTTTAACCCTCTCGTGGTCAGAACGCCCGAATCAACTCGACTCCCACTCACGGCCAGAATGCCCGAATACGCCCGAATACAGGGGCACATTTAAACTAGTACCGTGAAACAGTGTCATCCAATAACGGCAATTTATTTCGGCAGTTAGCATATAATAATATTGAAGTTTCACTGGGAAGCATAAAAAGTGAGAAATGATGGCGATTTCCGTGACTAAATAGCGCCAACCACGGTTTTGTAGTCGAACGCAGCGACACACAATTTCTGATCCCTCTTTTACGCCACGCAGTGAATATTTTAATGGTGATTTTCAACCAATGAGATTAAAGTTAAACATTTGCTGCGGGCAAAAACATGGAAGCACCCAGGAATTATTCCAAAACACACGTCCGCAGGCGATTTCTACGATTAAATGCTAACTTTTGAGCGGTCTATTTTGTTGTAAAGAAGTATTAATGCGCCGCGCAACGAAGCGGGTGGTGTTTTTTAGCTTTGGTGTATTTCTCGACATTGTCATTATGTCGAACTCCAGTAATTAGGACTTTGATGGGATTTTCGAATCAAGTTTATAACGAACGCTGCCATCGAAGGGGAATGTTTTGCACTATGATTACGCATTTTAAATATAACACCAACTGAATAGTTCAGACGGGATGACGGCTATGATCACAAAGAATGCCATTTTGTATAAAATCTTGAAAATACATGCACTCTGAAAAACTGAAATTATTTCAGTTTTATTTACCATAGACATTTAATTAGTTTTCCATTCTGTAGCATAGTAATTTATTAACATTTCATACGCAGCATGTAACCACTAATTATTAATGAAAAATATTTAAAAAAAATGTATTGTTGAAAATGATTTAAGTATTTAATTTTTCTCATACTTTAGCAATTCATATTTGGGTAATAAATTGACATATATGTCACATACTTGGCTAGTTACACCAAATTTTATTTGAATCGGATCAAAAATTATTTATTTATTTGCATTCATGCAACCCGAGTATATCACATGATTCACTCACAGCACATTCTCTCGATTTAATAGGATTCAATAACAGGGACATATTTGCATTAATCTGGCCTTGAGAGGGTTAATCAATAGACACCACAGTCCCACCATTTTATAATAATTAAATGAACATCAAAATAAACACAACTTGCAATTATAGAAAATCAATAGTTTTGAAGATAAAAAGTGTTAGGCAACTGTTCAGTCTAACAGGGGTCAAGTGTGTCTACTCTGCCTGGGCACTGTGACCAATTAAAGATTAGTCAAGGTCTCAATGGAACAGCAGCACTAGGCTGCAGAGATTAGTCATGGGGTTGACTTTGTGGCACATTAAACAAAATCTACTGTTGGGGGTGGTCTCAAGGGCTCTTCTCAAAACCACATCACTAGATAATGTAAAACATTTGCACTTTGGGGGCCCCTTAGGTGCCCTTAGAATGATTCAATCAAATACAGATTTCTTGTATATAGTGGCAGCACCCTAAGATACATCTATGCCAAATTAGAAAAAAAGTTGTTGAACAGTTTTTGAAAAAATAGGCCAAATGTTACATTTTTACCAGTTTTGGGGTCCTTGGAGGCCTTAGGGAGCCCTAAAAATGATTCAATCAAATACAGATTTCTTGTGCATAGTGGCAGTGCCCTAAGATGTCTATGCAAAATTAGAGAAAAAGTTACTGAACGGTTTCTGAGATACAGCAGCTAACGGCGGACAGCGGATGCAGAGTGATGGCAATAGTCCCTTGGACCTTCGACCAAAGGACTAAAACGTGAGTGTCAAAAGTTATATTGGATAAATAAAAATATGACATATCTTCTATATTATAAAACAGTTTGTTCTCTGTTTGTTTGTGCACCCACAGCTCCGTCATTTTTGCATGTATCGGGCTGAAATTTCAACCCAGCATCCGCCCTCTGCCTGTTGCTGGGGTGAGCATGTGCGATTTCTAGCAAAACGTTGTCCTAACAACTAGGCCAATGACCAGTTACAATTTATTAATGCGGTTAGGCCGGAAAGATTTGGGATGGGTTTGGGGTGTCTGGTATGTATGACTGCCTTTTTTCCCCGGGCAGCTAGTATTAAAATAAAATGATGTATTTGGTGAACTGTGGGCCGTATGCATGACCTACGTGTGGTATTCCGTAAAGCATACATGTTACCTACGGCCTGTATCATGTGAACTATGGCCCAATATTCAGTGACCTATGGGCCAGTATTCAGTGACCCATAGTTCAGTAGTTGGTGACCGATAGCCCAGTACCAGACCAATATCAACCAATGAGAACTTACTTGTGACCATGTCTTCAGGACTCTCCTGGTCGCAGGCGATGCCCATCTCCTCGTCCTGTTGTTGGTGTCTGCGTAGAGCGACCTGAGCAGCCATGACCTTCTGGCGCAGTGCGATGAGAGCGCACTTGTCACACGTACACGCTTTGAAGGGACAAAAACGCTTGTGTCCCTTCACGGGCACCGACTGCCCGTGGTTGCGACATCGCGCACACTTTGGTGCTCGAGATTGTTGATGTTGATTCTTCATATCACTGTTCATCCTGAAACCAACATTGATCACTGTTGAGAAGTGACACAGCAAGACAACAAACTGACATCTGGGTTCTCGCTTTCGATGGCAGCCGTGTTCAATCTTGTTCAAAAATAGTATTTTTCCATATGGACAAGAACACCGTACTGATACACAAAAACAGGACTTCAGACTTGAAAATTCAAATGCATAATTTTGATTAAAAACACTTACATTCTGAAGCAGGAAGTAACTGTACATAAGTGCAATTAAAGCCGGGATAACATTCCTCACGGTCAAGAGATGGCAACATGAAGTTAATCTCAAAGGTAGTACGTAACATGGACACAAATTAAAGTCAATATGACCATGACATCCTGATTAGACTTAACTTGAGAACCAGCAAGATTAATTTATTAGATATGCAGGAAATGTGTTCTATTCCATAAAAGTTTGGGGTTCTCTTCTTTGCGTAAAGATACTAGATTTACCATGCTTGTCGAGGGCAGTAAGTAATATGGATACAAATTTCAGTTTGGAGTGTGGTCCCTACCAGAGGTAGACGGGAACTAGCTAGAAGCTAATGTAACCCAACAGCCTTATAGCTAACCTAAACATCTGGCAATGTTAAATCTTACTGCACCATACAGAATAGGCTTAATGTATGAAAAGGCAGTACGTAACATGGGCATTTTTGTAATACATTTTTTTATATCTCCAATTTTGACAAAACGATCAAAACAGACCTTCTTCTGTGCTGGAACCAATTGAAGTTGGAAGACTGTTGGGAGCAGCATAAAAAACTTCAATTTTTTTTAAAAACTTCATTAGTTGATACATTATCCCAGCAACATGGACATAGGGAGGTGGAGATCTTGAAACGAACACTTAAATTTAGTAAAGGAAGAAAGAACTCAACATTGATCTTCATGAAAAAATGCAGTGTTTATTATAAGGTACATAGGTCCTAGACCCTTTAGCTACATGCAGGAATCAACAAAACACAGTAGACCTAGGGCTTTACTATCGGTTTGATTTGTAGATCTACAAATCAAACCGATAGTAAAGCCTAGATCCTTTAGGCACTGCCTGTATTTGGTGGCACGGAAAAGACCGCACTCCCAGCAGTTCTGTATGCACAATCTGAAACAAGTTACTCCAGTATTAATATACTATTAGTAAGTATTAAAACTTGTAATGATCAGGCCTGGAGTAATAGTAGTATGTAATAGTAATGACTACAAATATTGAAGTAATAGGTTGAACCAAAATACAATGTAATAGTAATAGTAATTGCTTCAACTCCAATAGTAATAGAAAGGAAACTAAGTAATAGTAATATATTACATTGCAATGTAGTTGACCCCAGGCCTGGTATAAATGCTGCCAAAATTATATGTTGTTAAAAACATTACACACATCCTTGGTTTGCTACAATGCATTCAATTATAGATTGATAAAGCTAAAATAATTGTTATCCAGTGATCATCCATTAACTACAACTGAAGTTCACCAAAACATTAGGATGTCTGTGTCTTGAACAGGATTTAAACAAATTTAGTGTCCAGTTATAAACAGCAGTAGAATTTTAAAATAATCCAAATATTTATGTCTGAGCAGATAAAATATGTCCTAAGAGAAATAAGAATAAGGGAAAGAGGGATAACGACCAGGAAATGTGTCATCACAGCTGAGGAATATCGCTACAAGGCTGTAGGTAATGAAGACCAAGAGCAAAGAGAGTTGGGGGTGGTCCAGTGATGTACATCCTCAGTGCCCGACATCGTTAGGTAATGTGCCGATGTCGTCGGCAAAAGGAGTCAGAATGCTGTTTAAATTATATATTATTGAGATAAAATATCACCTACAAGGCGTGGATAATTTCTAATCAGTAACTTAGGATTATTCCCGAAAAAAGAGGAAAGGCAAAATGAAAAAAATGTCCCAGTTATGTACGATCCAGCAGTTATGTAACATGTGAACACGTGGATCGTCAGGACCAAATCAAGTCCACAAATATATATATTTTACAAAGAAATAATGGCTAGATTTTATCTAAACACAGTGATCAATGTCTTAAACTTTCTGACTGTGTACATAATGAGACAATTTGGCCGAGGACGTAACATTTTCAAAAAATCGGACAGAGAAAATTAAAAACATGCCTGCAGACTTTCCGGCGTCCACGTTGTCGTAGATGAGTTCTCGTTGCCATAAATGAGTTCATGTTATATCCTGGTACCCATGATGTTGAATAATGGTGTAGAATTTGTTTTATTGGAACAAATCCCTTGGAGGTATGCAACTGATAAATGGACACAACAAAAGGTAACTTTTTTGTTAGGTCTGCGTAAAAAACTTGTCATTTACGCTTCTATA
Source organism: Escarpia spicata (assembly GCA_963995525.1). NCBI lineage: Eukaryota > Metazoa > Annelida > Polychaeta > Sabellida > Siboglinidae > Escarpia > Escarpia spicata. Next base: position 75,620,425 of record OZ023205.1, on the reverse strand, counting down.
AAAATAACTTTCCAAATGAATTAACGTCAATCAGTGATTGTTTCACGGCATGTCTTATATGTAATACATTTCAACATTGTGGTTATAATGTTCAGAAGATGTACGTAACGTAGATGGACACGAAAAATTAGGTACGTCTGCCACGTGATATTTTTCGTTGCTGTTTACTAACTTGAGGTATTAAAATTATATTTACGTATTTTAAAATACATGTGTTTTTTTCCGTGTAAGGTGAGTCTTTTACAATCTAAAACAAAGCCACACAGCCGGCTCCAATACCCATTGTTTTTTTAGTGTCCCAAATATGGTTGATTTCGGGTGGACATCGGTCATACATAAAACTGGGTCGAGTAATGGGATATTTTGTTCTGGATGTTATCTCTATTGGATGTATTGTAAATATTTAATAAGTCAAAGATAACATTTTCTTTTATTATTTCATATTTATTTCATTTATAATGAAGGCACCACAAGTGTGTATGTATGTGTCATATGTATTTCTTCACTAAGTTAATATTAACCCTCTCAAGGCCAGATTAATGGAAATATGTGCCTGTTATTGAATCCTATTAAATCAAGAGAATGTGCTGTGAGTGAATCATGTGATATACTCGGGTTGCATCAATGCAAATAAATAAATAATTTTTGCTCCGATTCAAATACAATTTTCACTACATCTGAAGAACTAATTCCTGGTGTAACTAGCCAAGTATGTGACATATATGTCAATTTATTACCCAGATATGAATTGCTAAAGTTTGACAAAAATAAATACTAATTTCAACAATAATTTTTTTTTATCTTCCATTAATAATTAATAATGAAGTGTTAATAAATTACTATGCTACAGAATGGAAAACTAATTAAATGTCTATGGTAAATAAAACTGAAATAATTTAAGTTTTTCAGAGTGCATGTATTTTCAAGATTTTATACAAAATGACGTTCTTTGTGATCATAGCCGTCATCCCGTCTGAACTATTAAGTCGGTGTTATATTTAAAATGTGTAACAATAGTGCAAAACATTCCCCTTCGATGGTAGCATTCGTTATAAACTTGATTCGAAAATCCCACCAAAGTCCAAATTACATGAGTTCGACGTAATGACAATGTCGAGAATTAAAAAAAGCTATAAAAAAACACCACCCGCTGCATATTAATACTTCTTTACAACAAAATAGACCACTCAAAAGTTAGCATTTAATCGTAGAAATCGCCTGCGGACACGTGTTTTGGAATAATTCCTGGGTGCTTCAACGTTTATACCCGCAGCAAATGTTAAACATTAATCTCATTGGCTGAAAATCACCATTAAAATATTCACTGTGTGGCATAAAAGAGGGACCGGAAATTGTGTGTCGCTGCGTTCGACTACAAAACCGCATGGTGGTTGGCGCTATTTAGCCACAGAAATCGCCATCATTTCTAACTTTTGACGCCTCCCAGTGAAACTTCAATATTATTACATGCTAACTGCCAAAATAAATTGCCGTTATTGGACGATACTGTTTCACGGTACCAGTTTAACTGTGCCCCTGTATTCGGGCGTATTCAGGCATTCTGGCAATGAGTGGGAGTCGGGTTGATTCGGGCGTTCTGACCACGAGAAGGTTAAGAGGCTAGCAAAATAATCTAATATCAAAAGTTTACTGTTAATAGTGCACTTCTAGTCATTAGTTATAGTCGCGCCTCGTTATAACACGGTAGTCAGGGTCCACGAAATAAATCTGCATTATAAACGTGGTGCATTCCCGCATCTCCCGTTAGGGGCGCTACGACGACGGCGACACCGCAGCTGCACGAAGAATGCCATCGAAGCCAAATTGTGCACGTCACGCAGTCTATACGCAGTTTATGAAGCTTATTAATCCATTTTATCCTGAAGCTAGTGCAGACGAATTGCAGCCAGTTCCTGACCATATCCAAGAAATCATTTTGTCAGCATCAAAAAATCACAGGCCTTCGTTTAAAATTGACATAACTTTACTATTTCTCAATGAATTTTTAAATGTGTTCTACTAATAGAAAGCAGATAAATTAAACTATGAAGTTATATTGACAAATTAGTTGTTTGATAATATTTACTATATGTGGCATATGGCAAAACATTTCCCAACAAATTCAAATTTGTGTTCCGTTTTGTCACTTTACTTTTCACAAGACATTTTCTCCATGAAGGAGGCAACATCTCAATGAACAAGTTGATTTTATTTTATACACCATTCTCCTCTGAAAATAATGGTACTTGTTCACGTACGTTGGATAATTATCTCGTTGTGTACAATTCTGTAATAACACCCCTACACGAAAGAACAGATTGGCAGCATGTGGCGTTACTGAGAGGATTTATGCACATTTTTGTAATATCTTCTGACAACTCTATCTATTTTTGTGTTTTGTTTCTTATAACAAATAAACCAAGAAACTAAAGTAACGAATTTGGTCAACATTTTAATGTAAATTTATATGTGAAGCTGTTACTGTCGTTGAAAGTAACATTAACCCTCTCAAGGCCAGATTAATGCAAATATGTGCCTGTTATTGAATCCTATTAAATCGAGAGAATGTGCTGTGAGTGAATCATGTGATATACTCGGGTTGCATGAATGCAAATAAATAAATTATTTTTTATCCGACTCAAGTAAAATTTTCACTACATTTGAAGAACTAATTCCTGGTGTAACTAGCCAAGTATGTGACATATATGTCAATTTATTACCCAAATATGAATTGCTAAATTTTGACAAAAATAAAATACTTAAATAATTTTCAACAATTCATTTTTTTAAATATTTTTCATTAATAATTAGCGGTTACATGCTGCGTATGAAATGTTCACAAATTACTATGCTACAGAATGGAAAACTAATTAAATGTCTATGGTAAATAAAACTGAAATAATTTAAGTTTTTCAGAGTGCATGTATTTTCAAGATTTTATACAAAATGGCGTTCTTTGTGATCATAGCCGTCATCCCGTCTGAACTATTAAGTTTGTGTTATATTTAAAATGCGTAATCATAATACAAAACATTCCCCTTCGATGGCAGCGTTCGTTATAAACTCGATTGGAAAATCCCATCAAAGTCCGAATTACTGGAGTTCGACATAATGACAATGTCGAGAATTACAACAAAGCTAAAAAACACCACCCGCTTCGTTGCGCGGCGCATTAATATTTTTTTTACAACAAAATAGACCGCTCAAAAGTTAGCATTTAATCGTAGAAATTGCCTGCGGACGCGTGTTTTGGAATAACTCCTGGGTGCTTCCATGTTTATGCCCGCAGCAAATGTTAAACTTTAATCTCATTGGCTGAAAATCACCATTAAAATATTCACTGCGTGGCATAAAAGAGGGACCGGAAATTGTGTGTCGCTGTGTTCGACTACAAAACCGCTTGGTGGTTGGCGCTATTTAGTCACTTAAATCGCCATCATATCTCACTTTTTATGCTTCCCAGTGAAACTTCAATATTATTATATGCTAACTGCCGAAATAAATTGCCGTTATTGGATGACACTGTTTCGCGGTACCAGTTTAAATGTGCCCCTGTATTCGGGTTGATTCGGGCGTTCTGGCCGTGAGGCATACTCGGGTTGATTCGGGCGTTCTGACCACGAGAGGGTTAAGTTTGTTGCCGCCGAAAATTCGTTGTGGTGCGAAGTGGGCGAAAATAGGTGCCGTTGTCGGTTCACTCCAATTCGAAGCCTTCAAAGTACATTTTCACGGACAAATATTGCATCAATTAGCATGCCCGTGCATATTATATTGTCTATCCGCTTGTCTGCCTCCTTGTTATCATCAATATGAAGTAAATTAGCAGTTATCCTTAAAAAACGGTTGAAATTTGATGATATTTGCGACTTGTCCGCCATCTTTGGTTTCGATTTACGTGGGGGTAGCAGACCTCTACGTCGAATAACCAATCAACAGCGCTGATTTGGCGATTCCGTTATTCAATGTTAATCAACCAATAGGGATCCATAACACTACGGTGTGGGGTTTCCATGCCAAGTGCAGACTACGACTGGAATCGTATCCCGGATACAAAGGGTAACTACGACTAGAATCGTATCCCGGATAAAATGGGTTAAACTGCCAGCCAACATCAATGTGTATTCTGTTTAAATGTCATACACTTTTGGACACTGTTGAATGTTGAACTGAATAAAATTCATGAATTGTGTACCGTTTTTAAATAAACAATGGGCCAACAAGCCACGGTCAACTGAACGATAATATGGTACCGCTGACGAAAGATCTAAAATAATGACCTAGCACTCAACAGCCGAATACGCAAATGATTTGACAAACGCTGTGTTAGAGTTGATTAAGGATTTAACCCTACAGGTGGCCACTGGGCCGAATTCGGCCTGTGCGATCAGTGCAAAACTGCTCCCGGCCGATTTTCGGCCCGATTCAGTATCACTCTTTTCAAAAAAATGTGTTTCCGTCACTAGCAACTGACATGGGAACGTGAGATATCATTGGAAAGCTGAATTATTCTTCTTCCTGTGGCATTTTTATCAATGAGTTGTATCGCGTCATGATTCAGTAATAGCAAATCACAACCAAGCTTTAAAATGTTGTAGTAGTAGATGCCCAAATATGGCCGATTTTACTACGCTCTGCGTCACGATTTTACATTCCCATTCATATGGTCTATACAGGGAAATGGAGGTACCGATGGAAAGCCCAACGATTGGTCTATCCAAATAAATTTACGTCAACGGTCAACCAATCAGCGCATGGCTCTAAAACGTCTTCTTGTTGACGCTGGTTTCATTCCATCACGACGAAAGTCTGCCATGTTTTTTGTCTCACTTCGATTATATAAGTTGAATTATTTCAAATGTCCGCGGCAATATATCAGCAAAATACATGCACCCGGACATGGGCCGATTCGGCCGGCCTACTCGGTCCGCCAGCGAAGGATACGATGCATTCAGAAATCAAATACAACATGTCCTATAACCTGATGACATATATAGGTGTGTAATTAGGAACTGTAGGTATTACTTACTTTATTGATATGTAAGGAAATTGATAATAGTTGCATCATGTTATCGAACAGGTGCGCCATGGCGCGCAACGGTAGGCCTGCGAGGACTATTGCCGTATTGGTTGTATTTGAACGTTCTACGAAAAATACAATAAAATGAAAAGTTCTTAATATCAGGGATGAGTGACATTCAGAGAAAAAAACGGAAATTTTGCTATGGCCCACATTTCAGCTTGAGAGGACTGTCTCATCTAATCGGGGGAATGGGGGACTCCTCGGAGATATGTTTTAATTGTAGACAACACATGGTGTATTTTGAGCAATATTAAATAGAAAATCTTAACATTTCCAATAGCAAAAATAGCACCCGGACTCCCGCACACATGTCACAGTACTAACTCACTTGTTGAACCCGAGTTGGCTGACGGGCAGCTTTCTCCTTGGCCAGCTTTGTCAAAACAGCCCGTTGATGGGCCATTCTATACTATAGCTTTCTTTGTTGCCAGCTCAACTGCTTCCTTAGCTTTGTACTTGGTGGCTGCCTTCGTATTTGACAGTTTTCTTCTCCTCCTTCATCTTTCCTTCCTCAGCAAGATGGATGGAGTACATTTTGTATGCACACCTCATGTTGTGAACGAGGCGACCAGTCCTGTTTGTGGAAGTCCTGTATAACAGTCTTGTTGCTTGCCATGAGTGAGTACGTCACTGTCTGGATAGTGTTGAATGTACCAACATTCTTTCTGGCAGTGGCAGTATTCATGACGCTAGACATGTGACTAAAACTCCCTTCCACTTGAGGACCATGAAAGCAGCCCATTATTGCAGCCACCAGCTTTGACAATGCTGGGAACTTGCCAGTAGAGAATATGGTAGCCCATCACGAGTCCAAGCTGGAACTTGTGGGTGCTTGTAGAAGTGTGTTGACTACATGGAATCGACAAACTTCCATGTGACTTCAGGTTCTAATAGAACTTTGGTGACCAGCGTGGGCAGTGCCAGCGTGTGTACTTCAATGCCTTCGGTTCCCATCTGACTGTAGCCTGTAGGATCCAATCCGCATAGTTGACATCGGCCTCGCACCACAAACAGTAGGCATTCACTGGTGCTGATAATTTACTGATGAATATATCCAACATAGTGTCTCCAGCCGATCTCCCCAGCCACGCCCAATTTCACTTATTCTTGACACTTTTGTCAATGTCCTTCACGCAACATCTGTCTTGCCGTACAACAAATCGTCGATAAGCCATTGTGTTCGAAAATGATCGACATCTCCACAAAATACATTGTCGTTTCCTACTGGTCCACTGCTTTTGTGTGCGCACTTCGAAAGTGCTGAAGCGAACAGCCGACAGAACTGAGGGTTTTACTTCGCAGATTCACGGGTTCGGTTGGGTCGGTTCTGTCTCTAATCGCCAGGCAGCGTCATTAACACGTGGCTACACCCGGATGGTTAACTCAATCCGCAGATAGATCGTAGGTGAATTGTCCAGGATTTTATATGCCCTACCTCCAACATTCATTTTTTCCCCCGGATTTACACGATTCACAAGTGATCTTTGGAGCAGTATAAAAACCGGAATTCCGGCAAAAACCGGAAATTTCTCATCCCTGTAATATATTTTAGTTTAGTTTTCATTATCACGTAGCTGAAATGTACAGCTACATTTGTCACACTGCATGCATGAACATTCAACCGCACAATAATTATTTTGTCACTGGGCAAACTTGGGTTTCTACTTTACCCTCGTTCTGATGTTCATGAAGAATAGTCAACATTTTACATGGGTCTACCTAAAAAAAATTATTAAAAAAAATTCTGAGTATATTTGATTAATTCTGTACTCATTAGCTTATATACATGGCTACATTTCTCTAATTGGACATTGACACATACAACCACTCGGAAATTAGCTAGTAGTATGGTGAAAAAAATATTTGTTGTGCATTTATTTTATATCAATTTTAAACAGTTATATCTTCATGATTATTTGATATTACGCAAATATCATCACTGCATAATAATAAAAGGTCTTTTTGCCAACAAAATAATAGCTCAATCATATTTTTGCGATACGTATTAGCGAAGTTGTGATTTGTTAAAAGCACCCCTACAAATAGCTCCAAATTGTGTACATCGTGGAAGTTTATCATTGGTCACCTGCAGGGTTAAAGCTGTAACTACACTCACAATTGGCTTAATTTTGTCTTTCAATCAATATCAAAATACCAATTTACAAAGCACATTTACCGTGCTGAACAATATTACGATTCTCCAATCCATATGCGGTTGACACATTAATATTTTGGCGCACCAGTACAGGCAGTAGCTTTTCATCGTAGCAAAAAGCTAATATTTGTTACGCAGTGTTAGCTTACTGATATTGCCTACTAAGCTGTATTAAAACGTATTTAACCCATTCTTAAGCAAGGCGTATTTGTGAATTTCAATTGCACTTTACAAGCCGCCTGGTGCCGAAACCAGGTGAACTCGCAATTCGCGGAAGCCATGAACATGACTAGCAGATTGGAAACGATTGGAAATGATGTCGGCGCAAAACAAACAATACCTCGCTCCACATTTACTGCTCCTAAAGTTAAAATTGATCATAATTATAGCCAAAGAAACTTATACCTTTGATAGCATTGGCAGTGCAGAATAAACAACGGCAACGTAGTGACGCGCCTCACACTTGATTCGTTGCAGTTGTACGTCAAGGTTAAATTTATTGTCCGCCAACTAGTGTTTCAATATACACATGTCATGGACAAAGACGGGGATAACTTCACACAAAACAATTGACAGTTATTACCGTGTTAATATAGTTTGTCATAGCGCCCATTTTTTCCTTGGCGGGAGAAATTCGGGGTCCAAGACTGACCGCGTTATAACCGAATCCGCATTATAACAGGGTGCGTTATAACGAGGCGCGACTGTAACAAGGTTATGTAATCTTTTGTGATGTGCATTGGCATAACTTTACAGCAACAATGTGCAACAGTTACACAAAAGAACAGTACTTGTGGTTAGATTTATCAACATGTGCCCATCAGACATGCTAAATGAACAAAATTAGGAGCAAGTTGTTGCACCAGCCAGACTACAGGAGCAAGTATTTGCTTCTGGTGCAAGTACTTGCTCTTGTAGGCCTGCTGTCTACTGGTACAAGTACTTGCTCCTGTAGGCTTGTTGTCTACTGGTTCAAGTACTTGCTTCTGTAGGCCTGCTGTCTACTGGTGCAAGTACTTGCTCCTGTAGGCCTGCTGTCTACTCGTGCAAGTACTTGCTCTTGTAGGCCTGCTATCTACTGGTACAAGTACTTGCTCCTGTAGGCCTGCTGTCTACTGGTACAAGTACTTGCTCCTGTAGGCCTGCTATCTACTGGTGCAAGTACTTACTCTTGTACCCCTGCTATCTACTGGTACAAGTACTTGCTCCTGTAGGCCTGCTGTCTACTGGTACAAGTACTTGCTCCTGTAGGCCTGCTATCTACTGGTGCAAGTACTTGCTCCTGTAGGCCTGCTATCTACTGGTACAAGTACTTGCTCCTGTAGGCCTGCTGTCTACTGGTGCAAGTACTTGCTCCTGTAGGCCTGCTGTCTACTCGTGCAAGTATTTGCTCTTGTAGGCCTGCTATCTACTGGTACAAGTACTTGCTCCTGTAGGCCTGTTATCTACTGGTGTAAGTACTTGCTCTTGTAGGCCTGCTATCTACTGATGCAAGTACTTGCTCTTGTAGGCTTGCTGTCTACTGATGCAAGTACTTGCTCTTGTAGGCCTGCTGTCTACTCGTGCAAGTACTTGCTCCTGTAGGCCTGCTATCTACTGGTGCAAGTACTTGCTCCTGTAGGCCTGCTATCTACTGGTACAAGTACTTGCTCCTGTAGGCCTGCTGTCTACTGGTGCAAGTACTTGCTCCTGTAGGCCTGCTGTCTACTCGTGCAAGTACTTGCTCTTGTAGGCCTGCTATCTACTGGTACAAGTACTTGCTCCTGTAGGCCTGCTATTTACTGGTACAAGTACTTGCTCCTGTAGGCCTGCTGTCTACTGGTGTCTAACCAAGCTTTAACTCCACTTGCTGGTTACATCATTGCTAGATTGTCTTATGGCTTCCATTGCAACATGTTATCTTAGCGTCAACTGCTTAAGGCAAGACATGGTATTCTCATCTATCAAATCAATATAGAGAAAGTCATAAAATGAACTAGTCAGGGAAGATGATTAAGTCTCCAGGTGGCTGGCTCCAAATAAAGTCTCATTCTATCATTAACACCAGGATTCCTAGAAAGCATTTCATAACTTACTTGCATCAATACTCGCCATCTGACGATTGTTCCTTGGAGATATTACAAACAAGTGACAAATATAATCATTGTTGTTGAGTCAATATGAACATTAAAAATGTATTAATTATTTGTAATTATATAATTTTGTTTTAATTACCATTTACCAATTGAAGTTTCCTTGAAGATCTTCAGAAACTAAGGGCGCACTGGGATGTTAGTAATCACTACGCAGTAAACAATGTCAAGTTATGAAGATGAATATTTATCAAATTGGCGATTTATCACTTTTACCTATCTGTGTCGAAATGTAACAAAATGATTCAAATGCCAGCGAACTTGATTTCGAGAAAACCCCGTTTTTACATTGCACGGTGATTTCTGACGATTTTGACTTTTTGTCTCCAAATGATACTTTAATGTCTTCTATCGATTGGCAGTCGTTTCTCTCACATATATATTTAGCACCTACTAGATCTGACAAATTATGTTACGGCGACCACGACGAGTCTGTAATAACAGATCATGCGTTGTCATTTGCCGTTTCATAAACCATGTGTTCTCGTTTCTCGGAAACACCTTAAACGATACCGAATTTATTGGCGATATTTTGAAACAAACATTATTACTCTGCAACAGTGTTCATTTATTTTGGTGGATTGATGACACAGGATTTTTTAAATGCGCAAGCAAATTGCTACGAAGTGTAATGGCATCCATGGTACCTTGTGTCAACCGACGTAAACGGGGACGCTAGCGGAAGGCGCTAATATAAACTGTTTCGCGATCATTGTCTGGCTGTCCGATAAGCACATGGAAGACATGTTGCTAATTAAATGTAGTTGTCACATCGTTAGAACACACATAAGTGTACATATTCCGGTTTTGAATACAAAACTCGAAGGAATAACAACAGCCTAGGTTACGCTGGCTCAAAATTATATAGTCCGCGTTTCATAGTTCTCACAAATTCCGTTGGATGGCGTCATAATAGCTGAACAAAATTATCAGTGAAACAGCATCAGTGATTTAAACATGACTGCTTGTGTAATTTACATTTTTTTGTTAACTTTATTAAACACTTATTAAGCATTAGAAACAACCAGTCATTTATGTTATTTGTGAGAGGAATTATTTTATCTAATGTGATTATGTACGGTTGTTAGTGTTGCGAATATTGCACAAATAAATAACATAAAAAACCATCAGAGAAAACGTGACAAAAAGTGGCCTTGGTGCCCTTCCCTCGAAAGAAAAGTTGGCCTTGGTGCCCTGCCCACTGGCATTGATGCACCCAAAATGTTCTAGATACCAAGGCCAAAATGGCCTTGCCCTGAAAAATTTTAATTCTGAATGTTCATTGTGGAGTTCTTCAGCCAATGTTCATTGTGGAGTTCTTCAGCCAATGTTCATTGTGGAGTTCTTCAGCCAATGTTCATTGTGGAGTTCCTCAGCCAATGTTCATTGTGGAGTTCTTCAGCCAATATTCATTGTGGAGTTCTACACTAAGCCACCCATTCTCTTCTTATACGAGTATCAATGATATCTTCATTTTCTGTTAGACTGTTATATAACCTGACCAGCCTCCCAGCTTTGTTAAGCCAAGTTTTAAGTGAACAGTGAATTATGTCTAACGCAAAAAAAGCTACTAATCCAAACCAGGCACATCCAATTTCTAACTAATCAGATTCATCATTTGTCAAATTAACGTGAAACAGCTTTCAAAATATGCACTTGTCCAGTTGTCTGGGACAAGTGATTTTTGTCCGGGCAAGTAGAATGATCCTGCTTGGTTATCCGACGAACAAGTGAAAATTTACAGTAAACAGTGACAACTTTCTAATTTGTGGAAATTCTAACGAAATACGGTTTGCCAGCGATCATGCACATTGCAATTTCGCCTGCGTGTTGGCGTCTTATCTTTCCGCCACCATGTTGTGTTGCACGTTAGTTTTGCGAAGCAAAGTGTGTCCGTTAACTTTGTCATCCACTGAGCGCACCGATCTAGTTCTGCTGTTCTCATAGGAAAGCTAGTTCAGTTTGCCGACCGAGAAATAGTATATTCAAGTATCACTACCTTTTATTAGAATTCTGTAGTAGGCCAATTAACCTATATCAGACCTGCCTACTCCAACAATTTCCTGTCAGTAATCCATCTTCCCATTTACACTGATTTTCAGGAATATAGGCTTGCTGTCAGTAATAAAACATAATTGTCTCTAATAAACTATGAGGTGTTTTGAAGCGTTAAGTTAATAAGGTAAGGTAAATGTTCATAACCAGCCATTGGTGGAAATCAAATGTGAACAAATGTAACTAATGCAAATTAGCATGCTGACTACAAAAAAACATGACAAATTATAACTATGCGTCACTGTCTATTTGTGGTGTCATTAGGATTAATATTAGTAGCCGGTATACCTAGGGCCAGGCTATAGACAACACAGTATAGTAGCTTGACTAGATCAAAGTCTCAATTTGGGATGTAAAAGAACCACTGAGGACGGTGCACGCTGGCAGTGAGCACCCTCAGTGCCAGCATAGAAAGGTCGGCTTGGCGATAATATTCTGAAAAAGGCCGACTAGTTGAATGAGACCTCATAAGATCATAACATTGTAACCACAATATATACAGACTAGTCAGTTAATATAACGTTGTCGAGTGCTGGAAACAACTAGAACTAGAAAGTCAAAGACAAACAAAAAGTTGTGCCGGGGGACGGCAAAACCATTACGTTACACTAGTCGTCAACATTGTCTAGTCTACTCAACTCTAGTATATACACATATACCTGTAAATGATAGACTAGACTCAATAAATACACTAACTTAGTCTTAGTACAGTCAGTTGGCCTGACACTACAACGTAATCAGTACCTGCAATTATCCCGGCCACCATGTCGTGAAATAAGAAAATAAATTTCACGTATACGGCTGTATGTAAAGCCGACCCCTTCCTTAAACTTGACAATACGGGCCATGTTTGCGTGCATGCTGTTATAAACGTTTGCAGCATACATTTCTTCTTAAGGAATCAATTTTTGAAACAATAAACATAAATTACAATTTATATATACAACATTAAAACAAAATAACGGATGCACGACAGGATCTAAACAACCCAAATCCAAATTCATTTAAGCAAGACACGCAGCCGCCGAGGTAGGTGTAGCCGGTGTAGCATGATACAATACCTCGAGCGGGAACACCTCGACGTATTCTATCACGGGCCAGGTCAAATATAACTTTACTTTATAGCTGTAGTCCTTATCAAAAATACTTATTTTTTACAAGAAAATCAAAATTTTATATACATATTTTTGAAATGTTTTATTTGGAAATACAATTATTTCTTTGCCTAAAATAAAAATGATTTGGAGGTGTTTATCCGTGCTGAAAAGCCTCACTAGCCAAAGCAGCCATGGCTGATTGCTTGCGGCTGGCCACGGCGTCCTATAGTTTAACATGGAGCGAGGTATTGTGGCGTGACATTTTCTGGCATGCAGCCCCAGCAACATGTACGGCACGGAGACCTACTATGGCGGTCTACACAAGACAGTAACATTACAATATCGTTCAATATACATTATGACTATAAGGTTCCTTGTAAATTTTATTTTGGTACACTTAAAAGTGTTTTAATAGTACTGACATAATATTATTATACCGATCTTGGCAAAGATGTGCATTTATTTGCTGGTGATTAACTGAAATTAGTCTTTGGATTGTAAAATACACAACTTTGTGCATATTGAAGTATGGTTAAATAAAACAATACCACATTAATTTTGTGTGTGACAAATTGTTTCCTGGCTTTGCATTGGTTTTACTCCGGGTGGAGGGGTGGAGGGGTGGCATTTTCAGTGACAAACTGATGCAAACGTCTGACAGTGCATCTTATTTGCTGGTAGCAGTTTGTTGCAACATTATGAAAAACTGCATAACAAAAGTTGTCTCATTCCTATAATAATCATTGTAGTATTGATATCGCTGGTGTAACTACACATTCCTATAATAATCATTGTAGTATTGATATCGCTGGTGTAACTACACATTCCTATAATAATCATTGTAGTATTGATATCGCTGGTGTAACTACACATTCCTATAATAATCATTGTAGTATTGATATCGCTGGTGTAACTACACATTTCTATAATAATCACTGTAGTACTGATATTGCTGGTGTAACTACACATTCCTATAATAATCATTGTAGTATTGATATTGCTGGTGTAACTACACATTCCTATAATAATCACTGTAGTATTGATATCGCTGGTGTAACTACACATTCCTATAATAATCACTGTAGTATTGATATTGCTGGTGTAACTACACATTCCTATAATAATCATTGTAGTATTGATATCGCTGGTGTAACTACACATTTCTATAATAATCATTGTAGTATTGATATCGCTGGTGTAACTACACATTCCTATAATAATCACTGTAGTACTGATATTGCTGGTGTAACTACACATTCCTATAATAATCATTGTAGTATTGATATCGCTGGTGCAACTACACATTCCTATAATAATCATTGTAGTATTGATATCGCTGGTGTAACTACACATTCCTATAATAATCATTGTAGTACTGATATTGCTGGTGTAACTACACATTCCTATAATAATCATTGTAGTACTGATATTGCTGGTGTAACTACACATTCCTATAATAATCATTGTAGTACTGATATTGCTGGTGTAACTACACATTCCTATAATAATCACTGTAGTACTGATATTGCTGGTGTAACTACACATTCCTATAATAATCACTGTAGTATTGATATTGCTGGTGTAACTACACATTCCTATAATAATCATTGTAGTATTGATATCGGTGGTGTAACTACACATTCCTATAATAATCATTGTAGTATTGATATCGCTGGTGTAATTACACATTCCTATAATAATCATTGTAGTATTGATATCGCTGGTGTAACTACACATTCCTATAATAATCATTGTAGTATTGATATCGCTGGTGTAACTACACATTCCTATAATAATCATTGTAGTATTGATATCGCTGGTGTAACTACACATTCCTATAATAATCATTGTAGTATTGATATCGCTGGTGTAACTACACATTCCTATAATAATCATTGTAGTATTGGTATCGCTGGTGTAACTACACATTCCTATAATAATCATTGTAGTATTGGTATCGCTGGTGTAACTACACATTCCTATAATAATCATTGTAGTATTGATATCGCTGGTGTAACTACACATTCCTATAATAATCATTGTAGTATTGATATCGCTGGTGTAACTACACATTCCTATAATAATCATTGTATTATTGATATCGCTGGTGTAACTACACATTCCTATAATTATCATTGTATTATTGATATCGCTGGTGTAACTACACATTCCTATAATAATCATTGTAGTATTGATATTGCTGGTGTAACTACACATTCCTATAATAATCATTGTAGTATTGATATCGCTGGTGTAACTACACATTCCTATAATAATCATTGTAGTACTGATATCGCTGGTGTAACTACACATTCCTATAATAATCATTGTAGTATTGATATCGCTGGTGTAACTACACATTCCTATAATAATCATTGTAGTATTGATATCGCTGGTGTAACTACACATTCCTATAATAATCATTGTAGTATTGATATCGCTGGTGTAACTACACATTCCTATAATAATCATTGTAGTATTGATATCGCTGGTATAACTACACATTCCTATAATAATCATTGTAGTATTTATATCGCTGGTGTAACTACACATTCCTATAATAATCATTGTAGTATTGATATCGCTGGTGTAACTACACATTCCTATAATAATCTTTGTATTATTGATATCGCTGGTGTAACTACACATTCCTATAATAATCATTGTATTATTGATATCGCTGGTGTAACTACACATTCCTATAATAATCATTGTAGTATTGATATTGCTGGTGTAACTACACATTCCTATAATAATCATTGTATTATTGATATCGCTGGTGTAACTACACATTCCTATAATAATCATTGTATTATTGATATCGCTGGTGTAACTACACATTCCTATAATAATCATTGTAGTATTGATATTGCTGGTGTAACTACACATTCCTATAATAATCATTGTAGTATTGATATTGCTGGTGTAACTACACATTTCCACTTCCTCAGCATCTCTAGAAATAATTGTGACATGTCTCATTTTAATATTCATTATAACAAATATTGTTAATCACTTAATTGGGAAGTATTTGCAATTAAATGCGTATTTCAAGATTTATGTTTTAGATCAGATTATGTCTTTGCCCAGCAGCTGGAAGATTGAAAAAATACAAAGATTTGATTCACTGCGACAATTACTCAGACAAGTGTTAAATTTGGCAGACAAGTAGATTTCAAAATTAACTTGTCCAGTGGACAAGTGAAATTTTTGGCTTGTTTCTATCGCTGTGAATAATCCAACAGCAGAATGTGCTTTATTATTAATAAATATATCGTGAATAGACACAATTTATCAGATGTTTACTGTCATGCTAAATAGGCGATGCACATTTTAAAGCATAAAAACAATAATATAAAATGATCAGCTCAGTTATTTCAAGACAACTGATGTAGAAATGTTGTAGGGAGGTAGTTTTCAAATACTTCATAAGCACTTGCAATAATACAATTGTGCCGTTGTTGCATTTCTACCACTAGGGTCAAGTGGATGATCACTGGAATCATCAGACGACAGGAATAAATGGTTAGTGCCAATATAATTATTCATTAGTTATGGTTCTTAATTACAAATTAAAATATTGTTAGCTAGACACAACTTTTTTGTTAGAACTAGCCAATGATATGTCGAGATGTCAACAGCTAGTAAAACACAGAAGTTCTTTTGGCCACCAACAATAGTAATCCACTGATAAGATTGTACAAAAAAGGAGGCAAAGGTTTGTGTCATGTCAGAGAGAAAGCATCTGTTAATGAGGCAGTCTCACCAGTACCCAGTACACAATGCATGACATAACTAATTTAAAACAATATAAACTCAGTACTTTGTTCACATGCATTCTTCTTGGTTTGGCAAATTTATAATAAAAAGCTATTTCCCAAGTGTTTTAATTTGTTCATTATATTAGTGTGCAATTACCAAAGAACTGCCAAGCTGGTCATGGTAGGTACATGCATTCCTAACCAAAAGATTACAAACTCTCTTACGGGCCCACAACTATACTAGTACTGTATAACCTTCAACCTACGACCTTGCTCCTCATCATTAGGTGCATTTCTCCACTGTGAGTATTGTTATCTCAGACAACACAATTTAAACAACTGTGCAACAAGAAAGAAGATGTGCTGAGCCTGCACTGGATGGGCATAAACCAGGCAGTTTATTTAGATAAGACATGTCTGGTGGCTTTCTTGGTGCATTCTCCTTGAGAGAATACTAGTGTAACATTGTAGTCTGACGAGGTTAACAGGAGCAAAATGTCAACTAAGTATGTTAACACACCACCACATACACACCATGTCAACTAAGTATGTTAACACACCACCACATACACACCATGTCAACTAAGTATGTTAACACACCACCACATACACACCATGTCAACTAAGTATCTTAACACACCACCACATACACACCATGTCAACTAAGTATCTTAACACACCACCACATACACACCATGTCAACTAAGTATCTTAACACACCACCACATACACACCATGTCAACTAAGTATCTTAACACACCACCACATACACACCATGTCAACTAAGTATCTTAACACACCACCACATACACACCATGTCAACTAAGTATCTTAACACACCACCACATACACACCATGTCAACTAAGTATCTTAACACACCACCACATACACACCATGTCAACTAAGTATCTTAACACACCACCACATACACACCATGTCAACTAAGTATCTTAACCATTTCAGTACAACAGGCCGGATTTCCGGCCGCACTGTCTGTGACGCTTCAGTATGACAGACCGGTTATTCGGCAATGACGATGCCTGTTATTCAAATGGTTTGTACTGATAATTATCCACTACATGGAGCCACTTGTTCTGTATGGTCGTCAAGGCGACTAAATTAGCTATTCAGCTGTGTTCATCGTTTATTATCGCTCAATAATAGTTTACAGAGATTTTCATGGTTTTTAATGATGGATGATCAAAATCTGCTATGGCCACATTGACGGACGACATTACTTCAACTGGCGATTCACTACCGTATGTTTTGGACAGATTATTTGATAGTTTTAGCGAAGAATCTTTATCGGATGTTGACATTTGACACAATAACGATGTTGACGTGTGTTCAGCAACTGCAAAAATGTTGAAATCTTGGTGACCATCTTGGATTGTTGGTTACCATGATGACGGAATGTAAAATGATATGGCTCATTTTACTCGATGATTATCATACTTTCTGAAAATATAAACATTCCTATTCATAAAATGCATTTTTGTTGCTCAAATCTTGAGTTGAAGTGAGGTAGTCCATTATGTTGCATATTCACTGGGAATGCAGTATTCAGTGGTCATAGATGGTCAGGTCTGTAGTACTGAAATGGTTAACACACCACCATATACACACCATGACAACTAAGTATCATAACACACCACCATATACACACCATGTCAACTAAGTATCATAACACACCACCGTATACACACCATGTCAACTAAGTACCATAACACACCACCATATACACACCATGTCAACTAAGTACCATAACACACCACCATATACACACCATGTCAACTAAGTATCATAACACACCACCGTATACACACCATGTCAACTAAGTACCATAACACACCACCATATACACACCATGTCAACTAAGTATCATAACACACCACCATATACACACCATGTCAACTAAGTATCATAACACACCACCATATACACACCATGTCAACTAAGTATCATAACACACCACCATATACACACCATGTCAACTAAGTATCTTAACACACAACCATATACACACCATGTCAACTAAGTATCATAACACACCACCATATACACACCATGTCAACTAAGTACCATAACACACCACCATATACACACCATGTCAACTAAGTATCATAACACACCACCATATACACACCATGTCAACTAAGTATCTTAACACACAACCACATACACACCATGTCAACTAAGTATCATAACACACCACCATATACACACCATGTCAACTAAGTATCATAACACACCACCATATACACACCATGTCAACTAAGTATCTTAACACACAACCATATACACACCATGTCAACTAAGTATCATAACACACCACCATATACACACCATGTCAACTAAGTATCATAACACACCACCATATACACACCATGTCAACTAAGTATCATAACACACCACCGTATACACACCATGTCAACTAAGTATCATAACACACCACCGTATACACACCATGTCAACTAAGTACCATAACACACCACCACATACACACCATGTCAACTAAGTATCATAACACACCACCATATACACACCATGTCAACTAAGTATCATAACACACCACCATATACACACCATGTCAACTAAGTATCTTAACACACAACCATATACACACCATGTCAACTAAGTATCATAACACACCACCATATACACACCATGTCAACTAAGTACCATAACACACCACCATATACACACCATGTCAACTAAGTATCATAACACACCACCATATACACACCATGTCAACTAAGTATCTTAACACACAACCACATACACACCATGTCAACTAAGTATCATAACACACCACCATATACACACCATGTCAACTAAGTATCATAACACACCACCATATACACACCATGTCAACTAAGTATCATAACACACCACCATATACACACCATGTCAACTAAGTATCATAACACACCACCGTATACACACCATGTCAACTAAGTACCATAACACACCACCATATACACACCATGTCAACTAAGTACCATAACACACCACCATATACACACCATGTCAACTAAGTATCATAACACACCACCGTATACACACCATGTCAACTAAGTACCATAACACACCACCATATACACACCATGTCAACTAAGTACCATAACACACCACCATATACACACCATGTCAACTAAGTATCATAACACACAACCATATACACACCATGTCAACTAAGTATCATAACACACCACCATATACACACCATGTCAACTAAGTATCTTAACACACAACCATATACACACCATGTCAACTAAGTATCATAACACACCACCATATACACACCATGTCAACTAAGTACCATAACACACCACCATATACACACCATGTCAACTAAGTATCATAACACACCACCATATACACACCATGTCAACTAAGTATCATAACACACCACCATATACACACCATGTCAACTAAGTATCTTAACACACAACCATATACACACCATGTCAACTAAGTATCATGACACACAACCACATACACACCCTGTCAACTAAGTATCATAACACACCACCATATACACACCATGTCAACTAAGTATCATAACACACCACCATATACACACCATGTCAACTAAGTATCATAACACACCACCATATACACACCATGTCAACTAAGTATCTTAACACACAACCATATACACACCATGTCAACTAAGTATCATAACACACCACCATATACACACCATGTCAACTAAGTATCATAACACACCACCGTATACACACCATGTCAACTAAGTATCATAACACACCACCGTATACACACCATGTCAACTAAGTACCATAACACACCACCACATACACACCATGTCAACTAAGTATCATAACACACCACCATATACACACCATGTCAACTAAGTATCATAACACACCACCATATACACACCATGTCAACTAAGTATCTTAACACACAACCATATACACACCATGTCAACTAAGTATCATAACACACCACCATATACACACCATGTCAACTAAGTACCATAACACACCACCATATACACACCATGTCAACTAAGTATCATAACACACCACCATATACACACCATGTCAACTAAGTATCACAACACACCACCATATACACACCATGTCAACTAAGTATCACAACACACCACCATATACACACCATGTCAACTAAGTATCATAACACACCCCCATATACACACCATGTCAAATAAGTATCTTAACACACAACCACATATACACCATGTCAACTAAGTATCACAACACACCACCATATACACACCATATCAACTAAGTATCATAACACACCCCCATATACACACCATGTCAAATAAGTATCTTAACACACAACCACATACACACCATGTCAACTAAGTATCATAACACACAACCACATACACACCATGTCAACTAAGTATCATAACACACAACCACATACACACCATGGCAACTAAGTATCACAACACACCACCATATACACACCATGTCAACCAAGTATCTTAACACACAACCACATACACACCATGTCAACTAAGTATCATAACACACAACCACATACACACCATGTCAACCAAGTATCTTAACACACAACCACATACACACCATGGCAACTAAGTATCACAACACACCACCATATACACACCATGTCAACCAAGTATCTTAACACACCACCATATACACACCATGTCAACTAAGTATCTTAACACACAACCACATACACACCATGTCAACTAAGTATCTCAACACACAACCACATACACACCATGTCAACTAAGTATCATAACACACCACCATATACACACCATGTCAACTAAGTATCTTAACACACCACCATATACACACCATGTCAACTAAGTATCATAACACACCACCATATACACACCATGTCAACTAAGTATCTTAACACACAACCACATACACACCATGTCAACTAAGTATCATAACACACCACCATATACACACCATGTCAACTAAGTATCTTAACACACCACCATATACACACCATGTCAACTAAGTATCATAACACACCACCATATACACACCATGTCAACTAAGTATCTTAACACACCACCATATACACAACCATGTCAATTAAGTATCATAACACACCACCACATACACACCCTGTCAACTAAGTATCTTAACACACAACCACATACACACCCTGTCAACTAAGTATTTTAACACACCACCACATACACACCATGTCAACTAAGTATCTTAACACACAATCACATATACACCATGTGATGGATCAATTTCATCACCAGACGTGGGTTCAATTCACTTTTATCAATTCCAATTAAATTCTAATTCATGTGTATTTACCAAGGTTCAATTCCAATTCAATCCAATGTACTCACAGAAACAAAGATCAATTCAAATTCAATTCATTTTTATTCCAATTCAATTCTAATTCAAATCGGGATCATTAGCAAACAGTTTAATTAAGTTGTTTAATTAAGCACAAGCCAGGAAGTCCAGCCAGGAAGTCAATAATAAAATGCCTGCTTTGTTCTTCTAAGAGATAGTGCTAAGCAGGCCTTTTGCTAAGGACTGCAATCTGAATGTTCTGAAGGAATATTGACTCAAGTCAGACAACCTGCACCAGTACAGTATAGTTTGGTACCACCTTGCAGTTTAGCTAAAGAACAAAGGGGATGCTGAACTCTGAACATGGACAAGTGCTAATTCACCCCTCAGCAAACAGTAATTTTGGTTTCTGGTGGTCAATTAGAACTTAGCAGCTCTGTTCTATGCTACAGGCTGTACTGATAAAATTGGGGTACTTAGGGATTGAGAGAGCAAAGAACTGGTAGACAAAGAATTGCAACCTGTGTTTTGTTTGGTGACAAATCCTTTGTGCCTATAAATACTGGTAGTTCTGCTGTTGGTTGTTTTATTTTGGTCTTTCACCAAAATAGACATATTAATTTTTTTTACAATTTAATGCATATTTTTTAATTTATACGTGTCAATTTTTTTTAATAGAAAAATGATGTAAATTTAAATCTTACTTTGCGAGATTCAATTCCAATTCAATCTGTTTTGATTTTATTCAATTCCAATTCAATTAATGCATTTTTCTGATCAATTCAATGCAATTCCAATTCAGTTAAGAATTAACCCAGGTCTAAATTTATTACAATGTACAACTTGCATATTTTGGAAGCTACCAAATGAACCAATAACACAGGCATTTGCAAGTTTTCAAGATGGTGTTATCCCATAACTTGAGTATAATTTTACCAATATCGATAGGTGTAGACCTATATTAAAATAATAAGTAAATATAAAAGGGTTTGGGGAATACTACACAAGGAAATGTAATCAGAGTCAATCATCCTGACTGCATCTTAAACAAAGCAGGTGAGTTTTTAAAATAACTTAACAATTGCGTTCTCACTAATGGAGAACTACAATACTGTCAGAAACTGTTTTCTTGAGAAATGACAAATATAAGACAAACATGTTATATGTTGAGACATGAAGTTGTCATGTCAAAATTCCATGTTTTTACATGGATTAGCTGCAACACAGCTGACAAGTTTTATGCAGTTCATGTTAACCTATATGTTAAGTCATGTGACCTCTGTTACACTTCCTGAACTTTGAAACAAACAATAGTTTTTGTCGCAAGAATAAACAAGACTTCATCCTAGTCCTTTTGTCTGAACATTGAGCTAACATTTCTTGAACATTTGTCCCAGTTGAACCAGATGTTTATTTTTTATTTTAAATAACCAAAACATAAGTTGGAATAAAAGGGCAGTAACATTCTGACCAAATCTAGCCAATCACGCTTGATGTGGATTTATTTTATATGTTAATGTCACCTAACAGATGGCAACATAATTCTATAGGCCAGTATATGATATTCATCACATGCAACATTTGTTGGCTAAGAAAAGTTACAGAGGAGCCCATAACTTACTATATTTACAGTTCAAAACACAAGTTCACACCTGAAGGACAAATGTCCTATTTCATGTTTAAAGTACGGTAATGTTATGTCCTTCAATTCGATCAGATTTACTCAGATGGATCAAACTTCCAAATTTTTTATTTCAATGTCATCCATTTTATTCCATTCCCAGAATTCCCCGGTTCCGTTGCCGTACAGAGCAGAGTACTCGATCATCCGTACACTCCAGTTGAGATACACGACAGGTAATATGCAAAAAGAAGGCAGGATCAATACTGAAAGATGATTGTTTGATGTGTCTCTGCCTTTCTGCCTTTCTGCCAATGTAATGTTAGTTAAAATTAGTTTAGAAAGCTAGTTAATACCATTCAGTTAGAGATCAACACAACTCAAAGTTGCACTATGTATGGGGTTTTAAGGTGGACACTAAATAGAACTAATGAAAATGCTTCACTTATCAAATGAGTATTTCTGCCCAATATGTAAACAAACATGTTTCTCTAAAGCACAGATTTTGGAATGTTAATACACAGTTTCAGCATATAATACAATTTTTTTTCTTCTATACAATGTCAATTTCAACAAAAATAAAACAGCAAGGCTGCTTTGAAAGTAGTCTGCTGTTTGTTGAGAAAAAAATATTTTACAAATAACACATTAAAAACATTTAATAATGTAAACTGTTCCAATCAGTGTATTCACATTTGCACCAGGAATATTCAACAGCTTTCGCATTAAATAAACACCAGGTAGCAGCAGCAGTGCTTTCAACAGATACAAAGTGTCATCAGCTGATGTTGAATGCTAACAACATAACGAAGGACATAACAAGTGCTTCCATCAATCACATAGCACCTGCCCATTGCCACAAGTAGCAGTTTACCTGTCATCAACGTGTGTCAACTCACCTGAGCCTCCAACAAAGCCAGCCTCACTGGGATTCACAGTTGAACTAATATCGACAGCTGCTGCAAGACGTATTAAGACCTATTAGATGAAGCTGACCACCTCGGAGAGTCAACTTACAACAGCAGATATTGCAGCCATATCAATATTATAACACTGTAACAATATGACAAAGCTCTGCAAATAGCCTGATGTAAAGGGTACATCCTTAACTCTAACATTGAGTGACACAAAAGGACATCTCCAGATACAAGGCTGCTCAAATGATACATCCTTGGCTCTAACAGCGAGTAAGACCACGTATCTCCAGATACAAGGCTGCTCAAATGATACATCCTTGGCTCTAACAGTGAGTGAGACCATATATCTCCAGATACAAGGCTGCTCAAATGATACATCCTTGGCTCTAACAGTGAGTGAGACCACGTATCTCCAGATACAAGGCTGCTCAAATGGTACATCCTTGGCTCTAACAGCGAGTAAGACCACGTATCTCCAGATACAAGGCTGCTCAAATGGTACATCCTTGGCTCTAACAGCGAGTAAGACCACGTATCTCCAGATACAAGGCTGCTCAAATGATACATCCTTGGCTCTAACAGTGAGTGAGACCACGTATCTCCAGATACAAGGCTGCTCAAATGATACATCCTTGGCTCTAACAGTGAGTGAGACCATATATCTCCAGATACAAGGCTGCTCAAATGATACATCCTTGGCTCTAACAGTGAGTGAGACCACGTATCTCCAGATACAAGGCTGCTCAAATGGTACATCCTTGGCTCTAACAGTGAGTGAGACCACATATCTCCAGATACAAGGCTGCTCAAATGGTACATTCTTGGCTCTAACAGTGAGTGAGACCATATATCTCAGATACAAGGCTGCTCAAATGGTACATCCTTGCCTCTAACAGTGAGTGAGACCACATATCTCAGATACAAGGCTGCTCAAATGATACATCCTTGGCTCTAACAGTGAGTGACACAATAGGACATCTCCAGACACAAGGCTGCTCAAATGGTACATCCTTGGCTCCAACAGCAGACCTGCCTACCCTAAAAACTTCCTGTCAGTAATCCATCTTCCCATTTACACTGATTTTCAGGAATATAGGCTTCCTGTCAGTAATTGTTCAGAACCGTGTAAGATATTGTCACCGGGGGGGGGGGAGGGGAGGGGGGTAGCGACGGCAAAACCGTTACATTGTCATCATCTAGACTCTAGTCTACTCAACTCTAATATATAAGCCTATCCATGTATTATAGACTAATAGAATAATAAATGATAGACGGGGGGGTAGCGACGGCAAAACCATTACATTACGCTGTCATCGACATCGCCTAGACTCTAATGACTGTATGATAGGCTGTAAATGATAGACTAAACTCCTCAATAAATACACTAACTTAATCTTAGTACAGTCAGTTGGCCTAACACTACAAGTACAACACTCAAACAATTTTTGCATTACATTCTTTTTGGTTGGCGGTGACGTCGTTTCGCTCTCAGCCATCATTTCGTGCCGCGTGACTTCGTTTTGTTTGATCGCGGAAATGCGAATTTGTCATAACGCTGTTTCCTACTGGTTAGATTACGACCAGACTCAGCGAATGAAAAACCATGTCACAACATGCTGCATACATATGCTGCCACCTGTTGAATATAGTGGAAGCTAAATTTGAGTGATTGGCGAACATGGTGACAGTCCGTAATATTTTCATCCCTCGTCGTAATACCGTAATTTGAGGTGACTTTCCAGAATGATTCCGGACAATCCGGAATGGTAGGCAGGTCTGTAACAGTGAGTGAGACCATATATCTCCAGATACAAGGCTGCTCAAATGGTACATCCTTGGTTCTAACAGTGAGTGACACAACAGGACATCTCCAGACACAAGGCTGCTCAAATGGTACATCCTTGGCTCTAACAGTGAGTGAGACAACAGGACATCTCCAGACACAAGGCTGCTCAAATGGTACATCCTTGGCTCTAACAGTGAGTGAGACAACAGGACATCTCCAGACACAAGGCTGCTCAAATGGTACATCCTTGGCTCTCAACAGGACATCTCGAGAAAGGAGCACAGTGAAGACAGCAAAGATGTAGGTGCTCCAGGTGTTGAAATTTCGGACATGATGGAGAGTGATCAATTGTTCTCCTAAATAATGCAGAGCAAGTTATTTTATATAAACTTAAAGTACTTAGATGACTCACATGCATGACAGATCCCTGTGCAAGTTGAATCCAGATTGTGCCTTTAACAACAAACTAAGTTTTGCTGAATGCTTAGCATGATATCTCCAGAACATTTTCTCTACAGCCTATATCAAAGATTGCATCAAACATTCCACATTGTTTCAGGTACAAATGGGCATGTATGCTTTAAAAATACTGTGTTTTAGTAGTGTCCTGAATCATCAAGGTTACTGCGAATTTTGGGTGTATGGTATGCCACAACACATATATTTATGTAATTCAGAGCGCTATTTGAATGCCAAAACTGTGTAAACCAAAATATTCATAAAGAACACCTGCTGAGACATAAACAAGTAAACAAAACTTTTAGGAGTATGATAACAAATACCTAAATTGAAATCAGGTGCACAATCATTACTTACTTTATTTACTTAGTCCCTTGACCGACTTGGTCAAAGTGGGAGGGGGGGACATAAGTGATGCTGCAGCTGTGATGTTTTGCCATTCCTGTCTGTCAGTGGCTGGGATGAGGAGCTCTGGCATGGAGATGGCCATCCATTCCATAACATTGTCCATCCAGCTCTTCCTCTGATGTCCATGGTGGCGTCTGCCCTCCAGCGTGCCCTGCAGGATTGTCTTTGACTAGGCTAGCATGATGTGTTATGTGTTGTGTCCAAACCATGTCAGTTTCCTTCCCGTGACAGTTGCCAGTAGAGGTTCTTGTGGGCCCACCAGGGATGTGACCTATCTCCGCACATGCTCATTGGTCTTATGCTCTATGTAGGAGATGTGGAGCATCTTCCTCAAGCATTTGGTCTCGAATGCTTTGATCTTTTTCTCATCCTTAGCAAGGAGTGTCAACGTCTCACATCCGCATAGAAAGATGTGTAGTACAAGTGATCTGAACAGGCTACACTTGGTTGTGAAGCATGTATTACTACTTCTCCAGATCCTCTCCAATCTTGCCATGGTTGCCATGGAGGCCGCGGCAGTGCAATCATAACAGTGTGCAAACGCAAGCGCAATCGAACTCCTCTAAATCAAGGCCTGGATGGATTGGGAAGCAGTGACAATATATCTACCCCACTCTGACACAATCCACACCCAATGACTGCTACCTTTGGTAGACCTCCTTACCCTCACCTGGCCACCCTACCTGCCCTAGATATGTCAACAAACCGCTGTCAAACATCAAGCACAAGGTTTCTTACTTACGTAATCGCAGACAAATTTTAATTGAAGCCAACCTCACCGACACTACCAGGCCTAAGCTCCATTACCTATAGGGGACAGCTTTTTAGCATGAAGATTCAAGACGCACCTCCACTAACCTTGCCTTGCCATCCCGTGCCACTCAACCACACCAGGTGGGCCCAGTTCCACACAAAAACTCACCACACATTTTCCCCAGTGACCCAAGAGAGGTGATCGTTACATATTTGATATAATCTGTGACCTAGTGAGGTTGACGCAACACATGCATGTCATTGTGTCACGACGCAACGGTTGTGTGTAAAGTATTATAAGCTGCACTCGTGTGATTATAACTTATTAATAGGTCATGCCTGTGCCAACCAACCGTAGCCAGATATTGGAAATCTCTCTGACTGGACTCAGGTCTCTAGCGCACGTTTGGCTGATTTAAGAGGAGGCAGTCTGTTCCTATTTTTAATTTATTAATTAATATAATATTCTTAAAATTATACTAACTATATTGAAGGTGTTTAGTAAGCCCATAACAATAGTTGCAATTTGAAAGTACGACCACGGGAAAACATTCCAGGGATCAACCTAGAAAGACATGCATGTTCAGAGACAGAACTATGTGCCTTATTTAAATTTGATGTGCCCCAAATCACTTTGAGTAAAATTGTATTAATTAATTTGCTATTAGGCACGTAATCATGTTATTATTTAACTTGTTAAGAATTCTCTTCAGGACTGCCTATATTTCTGGATACAAAATATATTACCATCAATATCAAAGTGCTCAGAAATGTTTTTTTTTTTTAAACCTGTAACATTACAAAACTGGTGTTTGTCCTTCAGTAGCGAAGATGACCATCTTCATCATCAGCCATGGTCCTGCACAGATATTTTATAAATAAAACAGTCATACTTATACAAAGTAAGGTATATTTCTTACAGAATTTAACTCGCTAACTAAAGTACATTAGAACTATCCCATTATTTCTTCATGTCATTATTTTATTATGTTGTAATGGTTGTTCTGGTTTCAGGTCAAGAACAGTTTTAGTTTTGAAAATTTTCCCTGACTCAAGGTGATCAGGGAAAGGAAACCCATTCACAAAAAGTCAGATACAAACCAAACAACACGACATAGCCCAATGTTTTGATGTCCACATATCAAATTTGTCTTCCAGGTGTTCATATTTTTATTTGCCCGAGTTACAATATTAAATTTTGTGCTTGCCTCCTGCCAGGTGCTAAACTGTCAAAAACACTTTTCCTCATTTTAAAAACATGATAACTCGAAAACTATCATTCACATCTATCTCACATTTTGCATACTAATTGTATATGTTGTTGTCCTTGGACGGGTGTAATATTATGAGATTCAAGATATTAAAAAGTTGTATTAGGTCAAAAATGGCATTTTATAAGAAAATGCTTGCCCGATCCTAATTTAAATAACTCCATTCAGGCCATTGTTCTGTTTGTTGTCCGTGTGGCCCTTGTCTGTGTTCGGGCACAGACTGGAGCAAACCGGAGTGCTATTTGGGCTTCATAATGCACTAAGGCTTAAGACGCAATATTTTTACAAAGTAAATATGCCTGGGATGATGTGGAATGATTCAAATTTAGGCAAAACTATAGTTAATAATGACAAAATCGAGGTGGGCCTGGATTCTACACAAGTGCCCCTCACTTTTCTCAGATTTCTCAGACATGTTTTTGCATGTCTTTCGGGCACATGTGGAAAAAAGTAAGCGGCATTCCAGCATAAAAAAGTGACGTGGAAATTTCCGCGCTCCAAGGGAATCCGATATTCAAACGGTAAATAAAATCGAGACTGACAGATTTAATTTACCAGACATGAAACATTGAGTAACATTTTTATTTATGTTTTATTTATACATATTTATCTGTTAGAATGTCTTAAAACCTTGAGGTATGTTTATATATCGTGCTACACCCAGGTAGTATAAATGATGGACAATATAGACCAAAATTACAATGTGATAAACTTTTTATATACCCATCCTTTCACAAATGCTACAGAAAAGTGGAGTGTTTCACGGTGTCTATTATTGGAAACATAGGTCACAGTAGTAAAAAGGCACTGGCGCCACTTTAAAAAACACAAAGGTAACTAAAGATTTGTTAACCCATTCAACAATAAAGATGACTCGGACCCCTGTTTAGTGATACGATATGATTAATGACCTGTTAAAAAGTTAATTCATATGCTCTATTTAACGGGTATGGAACAAAACATATATTAGATATCTAACTAAAATACTAAATAATTATTGAAACACTTGTTCTATTTGTGGCTGCAAAGTTCGCTATTCAGAAAACAAAATAACAAGAAGAGTGAAGACTATTTCACGTGTGTAGGAAAAATTTTTTGAATCATGAAAGCAGAATAAAGTATGTATGATGGCAAATATTTCTTTTTAAGGTTCTTCCTTTTTGTCATATAAAAAATTGCTCATTGTTGTTCTATATTGGCAATTACAGGGGGTAGCTGCCTTTGCGAGAAGCCAGCTAGGAAACCCAGGTAAGGTTAGTGACCAGTGAGTGTCAGTCGCCCACAGCGAGGACAACTTGTATATTATTGTAACTCTTTACCATCTTTAACATGTTGAAACAGAGTTTCCAGTTGTGACTAAGAGAAATCAACACTTCATAAATGTGTAGATAAAGCTGGTGTTGAGGAATGTGGCCCAGCACTATTAATACACACTCACTTATCAGGACGAGTCAGGGGGTACAACGCAACAGTGGCAGTGAGCAATGGGTTATTGTCAAGTTTAGGGTGCAAACTTGGAGCACCCTCCAGGCTTATGATGCAATGGTTGACGTGGTGATTTGTCAAAAGAGGGCCTGTAATTGTAGGGTGACAGATGGCGAGGCACAGCAGTGATAATAATGGCATGTGGGTAACATCTAGAACTACACAGAAACCTACTTACAAAACAAACACGAATTGCAGATTAAATAGCTAAAAAATACTTTTTGTAAATAAAAATTCAAGTGCATTAATTTGATTCTGACTCATGCCTTTTGTGTTGATCAAAACCAGGAACCTTCTACAATAACTCACAAAGAGAAAAATGTGATAAATTGTTATTGTGCTGACACAACATTCCAGTGTCAAGGAAGCACTGCCAGGTGTCTTCAGTGTGTTTATGGCAGTCTCACAAACACCAACACAAAGACAACCACAGTTATCATCTCATCAGTATCTACATAAATTATACAATGTTATCTGTACTTTTTATGAATGACTTATCTCAACAATTTTGTAGAAAACAGACATTTTATAATCATACTTATCAACTATGCAGCCCAAGTGCCATACCAATGTCACACACTAATTTATGTAACCTAATTCAGTAATTTCTTTTTAAAAACAATTACATCCAATCCCTTCAACTGAACTATACAGACATAGTCAAAGAATTGATATCACTGGGGCAGAACAAAAACAGAATGTATGCCCCCCCCCCACAGACAGACCGGCAGTTACTCCACAGACAGACCAGCAGTTACTCCACAGACACTTCTTCCGCACTCGGAGTTTTATTTCTTTTTAACAATATAAAAGCAGTAGTTGTGTAGCGACGTGAACAGCGTTGTGTTCGTTATAGCCACCTGTGTCTTATGTAGCGACGTGAACAGCGTTGTTTGTTATAGCCACCTGTGTCTTATGTAGCGACGTGAACAGCGTTGTTTGTTATAGCCATCTGTGTCTTATGTAGCGACGTGAACAATGTTGTGTTTGTTATAGCCACCTGTGTCTTATGTAGCGACGTGAACAGCGTTGTGTTTGTTGTAGCCACCTATGTCTTATGTAGCAACGTGAATAGCGTTGTGTTTGTTATAGCCACCTGTGTCTTATGTAGCGACGTGAATAGCGTTGTGTTTGTTGTAGCCACCTATGTCTTATGTAGCGACGTGAATAGCGTTGTGTTTGTTATAGCCACCTATGTCTTATGTAGCAACGTGAATAGCGTTGTGTTTGTTGTAGCCACCTATGTCTTATGTAGCAACGTGAACAGCGTTGTGTTTGTTGTAGCCACCTATGTCTTATGTAGCGACGTGAACAGCGTTGTGTTTGTTATAGCCACCTATGTCTTATGT
The DNA here is from genome assembly GCA_963995525.1 of Escarpia spicata. NCBI lineage: Eukaryota > Metazoa > Annelida > Polychaeta > Sabellida > Siboglinidae > Escarpia > Escarpia spicata. Next base: position 75,588,798 of record OZ023205.1, on the reverse strand, counting down.
AGCAACGTGAATAGCGTTGTGTTTGTTGTAGCCACCTATGTCTTATGTAGCAACGTGAATAGCGTTGTGTTTGTTGTAGCCACCTATGTCTTATGTAGCAACGTGAACAGCGTTGTGTTTGTTGTAGCCATCTGTGTCTTATGTAGCGACGTGAATAGCGTTGTGTTTGTTGTAGCCACCTATGTCTTATGTAGCGACGTGAACAGCGTTGTGTTTGTTATAGCCACCTATGTCTTATGTAGCAACGTGAATAGCGTTGTGTTTGTTGTAGCCACCTATGTCTTATGTAGCAACGTGAACAGCGTTGTGTTTGTTGTAGCCACCTATGTCTTATGTAGCGACGTGAATAGCGTTGTGTTTGTTGTAGCCACCTGTGTCTTATGTAGCAACGTGAACAGCGTTGTGTTTGTTGTAGCCACCTATGTCTTATGTAGCGACGTGAACAGCGTTGTGTTTGTTGTAGCCATCTGTGTCTTATGTAGCGACGTGAACAGCATTGTGTTTGTTGTAGCCACCTATGTCTTATGTAGCAACGTGAACAGCGTTGTTTGTTGTAGCCATCTGTGTCTTATGTAGCGATGTGAACAGCGTTGTTTGTTATAGCCATCTGTGTCTTATGTAGCGACGTGAACAGCGTTGTTTGTTATAGCCACCTGTGTCTTATGTAGGGACGTGAACAGCGTTGTGTTTGTTGTAGCCACCTATGTCTTATGTAGCGACGTGAACAGCGTTATGTTTGTTGTAGCCACCCATCTCACCTCCCGGATGCAAGCCTGCTCTCACTATCGCATCAACCACATCTGTCATATTTTTATATCATTTATGATGCCAAAGGCATTCTAGTAAGTTTTTTTCAAAATGTCACTGACAACTGAACACAATTAAAAAAAATTATATAAAGTTTATCGATCTTGTTTCATTGTGTTTATAATAAAGATGAGATACTATAAGGCAAGTTCTTATTAGTTCTGGTTTCCGTGATATCCAGTCCTCAGGACTACACAAACTATATTTAAACTTCATTCTTTGGGATTCAAACACAATCTCCTGCAATTACTGCATGATGTTTATTTGTTCATAAAAATATCCACCACTCTATATTTATTTTGTCAATGTTGTATTTTAAGCATCCCTGAAAATATTTCATTTCCGGATATACAGCAATAGATTACATAAATAATTTTTATTTATTAAGTCAGTGAAATGTAATTGTAACGAAAAACTGCATGCAAAAGTGAATTAATGAGTTGGGTTGCATTGACAGGGTGGGTGGGTGTGTGATTCACATGAGTTAAGCCTGCCGCACACTGCCCGCCGCATCTCAACCATCACAGCGTAGACAATCGTAATCAGGGCGGCGTGCATGTGCTTACAACTACGATTCCCCAGTCTTACATCGAGTCAGCGGCAATCGTGGCAATTGAACATGTTCAATCAGCACGACTGACACTGACTTTTAATTCGTACTATGTCTACATTACAAGAATAAAATTCCACCTAAATCCACGAAGTGGAATATTTCCGTTTTTGAACATAATGCTAAATAGTCATGAGGCCTGTCATATCATGGGGGGGGGCACTTTATTTAGTCTGCACAGCTTCTCTGTTTGCACACAAATCATAAGTTATGTATAAAGTTAGCAAGGTTGTTGTTTTCAACAATGCATAACATTATGTAATCATACAATAATTGTAAATGGCAGGAAGTCACTTCGGGTTACTTTTCATTATATATATATATATATATATATGGAAATGTAGGGGAATCGGTTCATTTTGGTTGTATGTCTAATTTTGTTTGCTCATTTCTTGCAAATGTTGAATACCATGTGCATGGCAGTTGATTGGTCTATTCAGTGATCTTTAAAATATAACTGAAATGTACAGTATGGTCAGTCATCTGCTAAACATATTTGTAAATAACAAAATAATAATAAACTGGCAGAGATACATTTGTTATGTACAGACACACGCACAATGTATTTTTCAATCTAAAACGAACTGCAGTTGTAATTATGATGTATTTTTAGATGTACAACATGACTAAATTACCAAGACAAAAGTCCACCTAAATCTATGCGATAAACATTGTGATAATAATTAAAACGTGGCGGAAGATCATTCAGGGTTCTTTTATTCACATTGAAATGTAGGGGAAACGCTTGATTTAGGCTGTATCACTTATGTTCTTGGCACAGTTCATACAAATGTTGTAGGCAACTTGTAAGGTAATTGTAACTATACCTGCAATAGAACAGCAGTGTGTTCCCCTGGATAAAATGATGGGCGAGGTGGTAGGGGTGGGCTATGCTGCAGGTGAGAAGCATTGCTGGGGGGTCTGAGGGCATGGTCCCCCAGAGTTTTCTTTAAAGTAGCTTTTAAATTGTGTATTCGGAGGTATGTTTTAACCTTTACTCTTGAATATAGAGGGGAAGATATAAAACAACAAGACACTACTTGTAAATGTAGTAATCATGATTGATAAAAGTCAATAATAATGATTGTTTCATCGTGTTGAGGTGTGGTTTCCATTTTACCACTGGTACTCAGTAGAGGTGTGGTTTCTACTTGACCACTGGTACTTGGTTGTGGTGATGTATTTCTTGCCCTAACTGCAGGCCTTGTTACCACGCTGACCGAGTCAGTAAAAAATAAAAGGTATGTTCTTATATAGCGCAGTATCCAATCCTAAGGACTGCGCAAATCATTTTACACTTTACTCCCAGGCAGACCTGTTCAGTCGAACACCTTCTTGACTTCTCCGGGAAGCATCCAGTGGTATCATCTGAAGACTCTTTCATCATCACCTTTAAATGATTAAGTTATATTATGGTAATGTCATGGTAAATTGGTGGTTTATGTCCCAAAGATTACATTTTAGTTATTGCTAGCATGCTATGCAATTAATTAAAGTCATTTATGGAATGCCACAAAAGTATGTTTCTATTAATCACAAGAACATTTCTCAAATTGTGTCCTTTTTTATAAAACAGTATAAGTTGTTTAGTATATCCAATTTCTGTGCAAAGATATCATTGCCTAGCCTAAGTTATTGATAACCCATTAGTATACATGGTTTTGGGCAATAGGCTTTTTATATGAGATGTGAACTTCGGTGGATTATATTCGTAAGTCCTTCACTCAAATCAACTTTCCCAAAAGTTTTTTTGTACAAGTTTGTCGGAATATATATTTAGCACAAAGATATCTTACGAATCACATTCCTTATATTGTTTAAAAAAAACGGCATAGGACATTAGTTGCAAGAACCGTCTAAACCAGAAATTCAACTTCTGATTCTGATTTAATGTGGGCACATTCTATAATTTAATAAAATTTTGTGCAAAAGACATCTTAGTTCAGCTGACGTTTTTCTTGTTTTGTTTCTCCGAGTTTCACTTGTTTCCCAAACGCAATTACCGTTTGGGCGCCATGTTACATGAATGTCTAGATTTATAGTATGTCGAAACTCCACAGTGTCACCATTAGAGACACCAGGGATCCCACGGGAATATTCCGTGATTGAACAACTGACAAGTGATGTAATTTACGTTGTCCAATGGAGTTAATTCCAAGAGGTAAATCCTAACCGGCCCTGAGCGATGTTAAGATGACTAAAAGATGCAGGGATATAACTGACTTTGTAAGTGTGTGGTGTCATTTCGCGCCGCTCACCGATGGTGAATATATCACAAAAGAACTGGAAAATATGGGTGCACGATATAGCTACAAGGCGGCAATTTTGGCATATTTTGGGCGAGGCTGCATAGAAAAATGACGAGGCGGCCCGCCTCGCTTGTCATGTACCTGGGGAAACACTGGAACAGTATATCTAGGAGTCTTCTAAACATATTCTTCTGAACATAGTATTTGCAAATAATCGCATTTGACCACTGGAGCCACATTTCTTTTGAAAGAACACATATAACATGTTTCTCCAAGCTCAAAAACAAATAGCCAGTTGTAATTATGAGGTATTTATATGCGTACCATATGTATCTATATCACTAGAACAAACGTCTGCTCAAATCCATAAGATGGAGCTGTCTTTACAATAATTAAAAGTGGTGGAAGGTCGCTGCGGGCGACATCTTCACATTGACACGTATATAGAGGGGAAAACATTTGTTTAGGTTGTATAACTTATTTTCTTTGCACAATCCAAAAAGACGATGCACTCCTCTTGCAATGGTATTACTTCGTCTCATCAATTGTCAGTACTAAATGTTATAGCAATGAACATTATTTGCACAGGTGTCTTCTAAAAATACTGGAAATAATAAAGTTGCTCTAGTAACATTTATTTTTAAAGGACAGTATTGTAACCAGTGTTCGCATTAGGGTTTTAAAAAACAGGGTACTGGGACCCCACAGGCCTAAAAAAACTGGGTCCCAAAAATGGGGTTCAGAGATGCGGACTATTAAAAGGACTAAATGAATGCGTGGCTTCGATCTGTTTTTGGCTTTTTAGCCGCTGGCGATGCCACGATGTCAAACATGCTGACCGGACTCCACGCTAAAGTCATTCTACCTAGTTTCCAAATTAGCCGTCAGGTGGTACTGACGCACATCAGTTGGAACTACTAGTGTTCCATTTTTCAGTTTGGTCACTAGGTGGCGGCACCATTTCATTGTAAAACGAAAGTGCGGTTGTCGACATACAATTTGGATGTCTGTCGTATTTGAAAAACCACGTCCGGCCTAAAAAAACGTGTAATATCGCCCAAAAAACGGCGACAGCATGAACACTGTTGTATCCATAATCTACATTATCAACTGTGGGTCACCTGAGTACACGCGTTTCTCAGGCGGTAAAACTTAATCTGTTTGCACATTTCATATATGTCTTCGTTGGCATGAGAACTGGTTGTTCTATGCTATGATCTATGAATGTAACTGTATTGAATAGTGAGGTTTTAATCACTATTTAAACAGATTTTTAAATAATCACAATCGACCTACAATTTTTCAAAGGACACATATAATAGTTTTTAACGGTAATTTGCCCTTCGCTGCATCACAACTAACCAGGAAGTTCTGTGTGTACGCAGTAGCAGTGAAGTGTTCTATAATCCAAATTAAGTTGATGTATCCAATAATAGTAACATACAACAAATATAATAAATATAACAATAACGCTAGGTTTATATATCCACTTGTGCCTACGATCATACGCGATTGGGCTACGATGGTCGAGATGTGTTGCAGCGTAGACAATCAAGCGGTGTGCGGCTAGCTTTAGATGGATTAGACAAAGACAAACAACACGGACAGCGCATACATGAATAGGAAATACTCAAAAATTAGTAGTAATCCGTTTTAAGCAAAATCAACATGCTTTGGTTTGAACTGAGTGTAAGGTGCGTCACTGGTCGCCCAGGGCAAGGCTTTTACAACAGACGATTCCAACACTCATTATATTCAATGTTACACCACTTGTATGTTACAATACATAAACATTACACCACTTCTGTTACACTACATCAATATTACATCACTTCTATGTTACACTACATCAACATTACACCATTTGTTACAATGCATCAACATTACACCACAGCACCAAACTGACACCGGCCTAATGTTTCACCTGTGTCAGCATCTGGAAGAAATCACTAAAGAAATACAGCACTCACAAAAAGGGCACCTACAGAGAATGGCAGGCAGACCCATTTATGATTATTAATTGTTTCTCGCCCCCAGTTCAGTGCAGACTATCACAAAACAAAGTGGAGGGGAGGTGCTGCAGAAAACGTCTGCAGTAACAATAAAATGCATATGCCTTTCTTTATAGAGCATCTAGCAACAGGATTTAGTTTTTTAGTTTGTAGCAAATCCCCGAGTTGTTGACACAGATCAATAATTATTACATATGCAGGGGCGAACTCCCCCTGTAAGTCTTGTATGTTTTGATCACAATCTTATTATATGCCAACATTAATGAAATTATACTACAATCACTACTAATGACATCATTTATACACTGTTTGCAAACATTAACAGCCAATCCAATTTATAATCTCACTGCAATGCAATCATTTTCTTCTAAGCACCAATGCTGAAAAAATGCCATCATAATTGTTAAAACGATCCACTCATTATGGAGTTGCCATAGAGAGCATTTTCTGCTATATACTGTGTTATGAACACATGGTTTTATGGAAGAAATCCCGTTTTTAAGAGCTTATAAATCCAAGTATAATGACCCAATACATTCATGAAACATCCATGAGCCTGCTTCAGCTCAAGTGCTGCCACCTACCCTCTCACTGCCGAGACATTTCCTGTCTGCAGACTCCAGGTTGATCCAGTGTGATCACAATGCCACAACTGAGACAGTACACATAACCATTCAGTCTACTGCCCAGCAACCTTCACAAGAACACTGTCGCCATCTCGTGGTCATATTGTGAAACCGTCATTCTGCACAAATTGTATTTCGACCCAACACAAGAAAACGGCATCATTTGCTGAATATTCTATCATAATACCAAATGTTCAGTGGTGTTTTTTTAATATTTATCGTTGAATATTTCGACTTCAACCTGTCGCAGCTCAATCATTAGTAGCTAGAACGCAACAAGGCAGATCACACACCGCGGTTGTTCACGTTGATTTCTTGCTTGTACAAGAGAAATACAACTGTCCCATACAATGATGCTAACTACGTACTTCATCATGGCATTTTCAAATTTAATATGCTTACAAGTTCAAGCCAACACAATTCCAACACAACTGCACGGCTATAATGCATACTTCAACAAGCATTGCCACATTGGCAGTGTTATTACTCTGCAACAAGGGCATACTGTATGGCTGAATATCTTACCCGCCTAACATATTAACATCAGTGCTGAATTAAAACAGGGTGAAGAAAAAACAAATCATTTATGGACAGTGTAAGTCTGGCGAGACAAATCTGTTGCTGTCTTGTGTCGTGTGATTGCACAAGAGACAACAAAGACCACTCTTGACAGGACATACTTCAGCTTGCTTCCTTATTATATTTCTAACAAATTACACTTCACGCATAACTTTTTCAGCACAACGAATTTCCATAAGAATGAGTTGTTAAAGAATAAAAACGTTTTGACATACGATATATGACAGTTTGTGTTTGAATAGACAAACCCATTTATTCGGCAACACTGGAGTAGATCTCTCGTAAATGTCTGGTGGGGAGAATGACAAGTGTCTCACAGTCTGGTATCAACACAAGTGTACAGCCTCAACAGCAGCACAGTGACCAGAACTTGGCCAAATTAGTTTTATAACTTTGGAACCATCATTAATCTGGAAACATCCACATCCAGACAAAATTTCATTGGAACGGAATTTACAAATGCTAATATACCTTAGACACCACATCCTGGAGACCAAACCGCATCAACAAGCTTCCATTTTCAATTAATAAAACTTCAGCATAAATTCCTCAACAATGTATGAAAATGTATTAATCATTATTATTATTAAAAGGAATATTTCAGAAACTGCAGCTCCACTTTATATTCTCTGATTATTACAAGAAAAATGTCCTCAAAGAACTGAAAAAACATGCATAACAAGAGACAATATTATGGCTTTAGATTTGACACTAATGTGTTAATGATACAACTGTATCTTTTTGTCCACCCAATTGGATAATTAATTCTAAATGTAACCATTCCAGTGCTAATAACGAACTGAGAAGATTAGAAGAAGCCCTACCAAACTACAGCGACTCTATGCTGTTTAGGGAGGTGATCCCTCACACCCCTCATCTCTACGACTCTACGCTGTTTAGGGAGGTGATCCCTCACACCCCTCATCTCTACGACTCTACGCTGTTTAGGGAGGTGATCCCTCACACTCCTCATCTCTACGACTCTACGCTGTTTAGGGAGGTGATCCCTCACACCCCTCATCTCTACGACTCTACGCTGTTTAGGGAGGTGATCCCTCACACCCCTCATCTCTACGACTCTACGCTGTTTAGGGAGGTGATCCCTCACACCCCTCATCTCTACGACTCTACGCTGTTTAGGGAGGTGATCCCTCACACTCCTCATCTCTACGACTCTATGCTGTTTAGGGAGGTGATCCCTCACACCCCTCATCTCTACGACTCTACGCTGTTTAGGGAGGTGATCCCTCACACCCCTCATCTCTACGACTCTACGCTGTTTAGGGAGGTGATCCCTCACACTCCTCATCTCTACGACTCTATGCTGTTTAGGGAGGTGATCCCTCACACCCCTCATCTCTACGACTCTATGCTGTTTAGGGAGGTGATCCCTCACACCCCTCATCTCTACGACTCTATGCTGTTTAGGGAGGTGATCCCTCACACTCCTCATCTCTACGACTCTACGCTGTTTAGGGAGGTGATCCCTCACACCCCTCATCTCTACGACTCTACGCTGTTTAGGGAGGTGATCCCACACACTCATCTCTACGACTCTACGCTGTTTAGGGAGGTGATCCCTCACACTCCTCATCTCTACACTTCCATCGACAACAAGACAGACACAGTCATCTGTCTGAACCAGGACCACCAGAGGAGACGTAACTACATCTCCACAGATACCCGGTGTGTGAATTCACTCGAGACGCAGCCCTTCAACTTGAAAGGCACTCAGTATATTCTAATTTATCTTGTAACAATTATTTAGATGCTGCCATTAGTGTGCAGAGTGCAGACAGTGTAGTTTACTACTCTCACAAATTACTACACGGGTAAGTCATGTACAATAACAAATTTGTGTTCCTATAATTATACAATGTTGTTATTAATTAAATGATAAGTTGAACTTGTAAGTGAATGATTTCTCAAGTGCGTAATCCTAATAATTGTTGTCTTGTAAAATTGTAGTTAGCATTTTATCTATATAACTGACTACAACCATCGACATATATTTCTTTTGTAATTACATTTATTTTATTTGACCTAAATGTTATATACCTCAAACATTAAAACTCTAACCAAATTAAATTAAAATAATATTATAATTGACATCTGACATAACAGATGCAACTCGAATACAAAAGCAAAGTTTCTACACAGGACTACTTTAAATCACTGAGTGTTTAAAGTTCATTATTCATAAACCATTTCTTGATAATAAGTATTAGAGGTAATTTGTGAGATTTACTGCCTAAGACTCTCAACACAATTATTAAATGCAATTAATTAATATAGCTGAACAACTCTGGTACTTCCTTTATCGCAATTACCAACAAATGTCACAATTATGCTGCACAATCTCCCTAAATTGGTACTAAATGCCTTGTAGTTGTAATATTTATCCATCTGGGAAAGGGGGTTTCATGCCAAATATGCACAGATTAGATTAGACAAACACACAGCCCATTGTGTGCATATCAAAAATAAACAATGAAACTTTCAGTGACCTTCTAATCAAGTTTGGCTTGTATACGCTTCTGAGAATCTCACTCCTGACAAAATTGATAATGGTATCATAACCCACCTAAAATATTACATTACACGATTAGAATAAATTATAGATACAGAAATAGTGATTTTTCTCAGCTGAATCAATATTACAACCATACATGTAATCCGATACAGCCAATCTATTACTGATGTTTCCTCTTTTATAGCTTTTTACTGGTTTATTAATTACATTATTATCATTGTCAGAACATAACTGATATTAAAGTGTTATTACTGCAGCAGAATGTCTGCTAGCAGTAACTACTAATATCTCTACTATCCCGTGAACATAACTTATACTAGTGTTATTACTGCAGCAGAATGTCTGCTAGCAGTAACTACTGATATCTCAACTATCCCGAGAACATAAAAATACAGAGCTCTTCTTGTTTCAATATTATTTCATAAAACAACTGAATTACTAGTATACTTTTGTTTAATAATGGATGTGGACCATCAGTAATTTTCAACTTAGAACACAATTTCATTCAACTGATACACTGATGTATCGATAATAAAAAAGTAATAAATATGTCTTTTTATAATATATTACCAACTATTATTACTCAGAAAAAAATTTGATTTATTAACAATTGTGAAAATCTAATAATCAGTTTTTGGAAAACTTGAGCTAGCTTCCAGCCCCCTAGACAGCTCCACACCAGCCATCCGTGGATCACCAGACACCGGCACTGTAACGCAAGTGTATTCAATGGCATCAGAACCCATCACCTTTCTTCTGTGTATCACCACCTTCAAAGTGACACCTGTCAGCGCATACTTCATAACAAGGTTAACAGGTCTAAATGAAATTATTATGGCACACATTCAAGGTAACTAATGATGTAAGAATATCACAGCCAAGAGAAACATAACATAACAATAATATTATCTATCTGTAGATATTTTAGTTTCTAGCCGTGAGTAACCTATAATAAATGTTCACATTACATAGGAACTATATATATATATGTGAAGGGGTGGCAATTTTAGACCACCAATACTTCGGCAAAGGGAGCATTTGGAGTTTGTTGGTGAATCTCAAAGATGGATGGTTTATGTGAGCCTGAACAAGGTGCAGTTGGAGAGTTTTGGTGAACCCCACCCAATATTCACCACGTTCCGATGCCTAGATGGATTATAATATTGTTATTAACACTTCATACTTGACATTATTTACTGACTTTATTACTTTATTTTCTACTCAAAACCTTTCTCATGTGAGCCTATTTCATGTCACCAAAACGAATTATTTAAAAAAATAAGTACCCACTTCTCTGTGTTATAACTTTTCCGAGTTTGGTTGTAGAAAAACACTGCATATTGGCTACCTACTCGAACAACATGATGGCCAAGGGATTAGACAGATGTGTATCACTTGTCTAACCATAATCTGTCAATTACTACAAGAAACATATCACTGTGAGAAAACAATACTAACATTAAATAAATAATTCTACATTATAGCTAATTGTAATGATTCTGCAATGGGATTAGAGGGGGCTGGATGTGGGCTGGATGGGGTGCCCAGTGACCCCTATAAGGGTTGCCAAAAAAGCAGTTGAAAAATCACATTTTTATCAGCTTCATGATGGCTATTTTGAAACATAAAAAACGCCAGGCCAAAGTGACAAATGATGATGACAGCTGTGGCTGGAGACCTGTTGAGTCACTAGAGCCAGTTGGCTCCACACAAACCATTTGGCAGACACATTCAGGTATTGGACATGACAATATGTTGTCGCGCTTACATTTATCCGGGCGTTAAATAATATCTGGACGTTTCTGCGCGTGTCTTTGCACCAGCTACGACTGTCGCGTTTTCATTTATGCAGGCGTTATGTATGTTTATACGTATATATATATATATTTACATATATGTATATATATATATATATACATACATAAATTATAAAATGTTTGCTTCCTACAGGCATAAACAACTTCTGTCGTAAAATAGTATCATCTCCACGCACACGTGACTTACTCTCATACTTGGTTACAAATCTGAAACAGCAAATTATAATTATGTACTCTAACTATAACGCTCGTATTACGACAACAAACGAAACATATTTAACTACTGGATATCATTTATCACTACATTATCTACTGGTGCCAAATATTATTCCTTACATATGCACATAAACATCACCCGGATAAAATTTAACGCCCGGAGAAATGTAAGCGCGACACCGCCCTGACAGTCTGTCCTCAGTTGATGATGCTCATCACGAATCAGATTTGTTGATCCAGGTTCAAAAGTGTAGCAAGTGAATAGTTCAAGTAATATGTGCAGTCAGTTTAACAGGAGAGCGTACTTTTGTTTAAATCACAGAAAGACTTCATTGATATAATTAGATTCGGTGATTTGCAATAAAAGTTCTTATATAGCACAGTATCCAGACCTTCGGAGTTCGGACTGCTCAAAGCGCTTCAAACTTTACTCCCTGGCAGACCTGTTCAATCGAACACCATCTCAACTTCTCTAGGAAGCATGATTCACCCACATTGCAATTAATGTGCAAAGACTATTTGTACATAAATATCCACCACTGTCTATAGTCAGGTACTCATTCATACAGCCGAGTGAACTGGAGCAACATAGAGTGAACGAACTTGCCCAAGGTTCAAAATGACAGTACAGGATTCGAACCCGGATTCTCTCGATTGAGAGTCGGAAGCTCTAGTCACTGCACCACTGCATTCCACTCCTTTCCAACACTCACAACAATGCTTTTCATTTCAGATTCACTGGCAGATGTTATCATTGTAATTGTTCACTGAGTGGATAAGACCGAGTGTGTCAGTGTTAGAAGCTTACAGTTTTGCTATTTCTGCCCACACATTTATTAATCCGAGACTTTCCCTATCTAATCATGATGATTACTCCCTAGGATCAAAACACATTCAAAGAAACTTACATGTATCAACACAGTTCAACAATATTCAATGAATAGCTACAGAACAAAAGTACGTAATTATAATCTGACGCAGTTCCTAACCTGTAGGCAGACTTTGTAAGCACAGAGAAAGCCAAAATTATACGTAAAGTTCTGTAATAAATTTTATTAAAAATAAAAGAATAAAACTAAGAAACACTTCATCTTTTGCTGATTCACCAGTATCCTGCAGGAGATACATTTATACGTCAGCAGATTATTGCAAAATATTTCCTAGAATTTGAGTGACGTTTAATTTATATTATTACTGGTCCTCTAAATTTTATTTTTAGTATAATTAATGACTGCAGGACAAAAATTACTTTCCGTTGGTTTACAAAAACTAACTTGTTGGTACAATAAGTTCACACACGGGTGCATTCATGCAACACACAAATGTGGGCACACGAATACTTCTTTCATCAAACTTTTCTATCTAAAGAATGTGTAATTTTGATATTATATATTAAAATTAGCAGTAGAGAGGAAATGAAAACAAATCTTGTGTCAATGATAAATATTGATCTAAGTATAGTGCGGTTTGTCAAAGGTGGCAAGTGTGACAGAGAATACATGTCAACAAAGTGCGATACTTCAATAAAGTGTCATCAGCTGATTTTAAAATGTGCTAAAAACAGTTTCAATTACACAACAAAGCATCAATAGAAACACATTTATGTTGTGGCCATGGTACTTATTTATTAATCACTTAAACATTTTAAAATAACATTAACAGATAACATTAACAATACGTATACATAACACTATGTTATTGTGCTTGACAATAGCATTCAAGTCCTTGAAACTGCACGTGCTTAACCAGGTTGTGAAGAGATGAAGCAACAGGTTTATGTCAATATTACATCTATATAGAACAAAGTAAATAAAGTTGCCTGAACAAGATGCCACCTGGACGTCTTACACTAAGATAATACAATGTCACGTTACACACGAGTGGTTTAGTGGCTTTATTCTCAAACCCATGGCATGAATACAAGCAGGAGCGAATGCTTGGACAGGTAGAGGGAGTCATGATGGACAGAAAAATGGTCTGGAGACAGTGGCGCTGACAGAACAACAGAAGCTGCAAGTTTGTGAGAACTGGGTTAGAAAAAAAACAAGAAAAAAGAGGGTAGATAGAAGAAGGATGAATGACCTGAGAAAAGAGGTTGGAATGCAATGTAGTGTAACAGGAGGATTATTGAGAAGCCAGATAAGATGGGCAGGCCACTTGACAAGGATGGATGCCGGAAAAATAGCGAAGAGAGCAGAGGCGGGACAACATAAAGGACGCAGGAAAAAGGAAGGCCACAGCTGAGATGGGAGGACTGCATGAGGAGGGACATGAGAAGATCAGAGGAGGATGAAAGATGGAGAGAGGAAGCGATGGACAGAAAACAATGGAAGGAAAAGACATAGAGAGTGGTTCATCTCTACTGTACCTGACCCTCACCCCTGTACAGCAGGGAACAAGGAGGAGAGCAACATGGCACATGTATGCAACAAACCACAATCACACAGCACTACCACAATCACACAGCACTACCACAATCACGCAGCACTACCACAGTCACGCAGCACTACCACAGTCACGCAGCACTACCACAGTCACGCAGCACTACCACAGTCACGCAGCACTACCACAGTCACGCAGCACTACCACAGTCACGCAGCACTACCACAATCACGCAGCACTACCAGTCACGCAGCACTACCACAGTCACGCAGCACTACCAGTCACGCAGCACTACCACAGTCACGCAGCACTACCACAGTCACGCAGCACTACCACAGTCACGCAGCACTACCACAGTCACGCAGAACTACCACAGTCACGCAGCACTACCACAGTCACGCAGCACTACCACAGTCACGCAGCACTACCACAAATCACGCAGCACTACCACAATCACGCAGCACTACCACAATCACGCAGCACTACCACAATCACACAGCACTACCACAATCACACAGCACTACCACAAATCACACAGCACTACCACAATCACACAGCACTACCACAAATCACACAGCACTACCACAATCACACAGCACTACCACAAATCACACAGCACTACCACAATCACACAGCACTACCACAATCACACAGCACTACCACAAATCACACAGCACTACCACAATCACACAGCACTACCACAAATCACACAGCACTACCACAAATCACACAGCACTACCACAATCACACAGCACTACCACAAATCACACAGCACTACCACAATCACACAGCACTACCACAATCACACAGCACTACCACAAATCACACAGCACTACCACAATCACACAGCACTACCACAAATCACACAGCACTACCACAATCACACAGCACTACCACAAATCACACAGCACTACCACAAATCACACAGCACTACCACAATCACACAGCACTACAACTAAGCCTGTGCAAATCCAACATCTATAAATATTTAAACTATGCCCGATAAACCTTGCTGAGAATAATCAACTTTATTTTATTAGCTTATGTGTATTCTGAGAGAATACAAAACAGCATTACCAACTCTAATGGCATAAGGTGTGCTACAGTCAGGAACTACCAATACAAGGATTCCCTTGAAGCACGGAAACACGTCAACTGAACACTGAAATGCTGCATACTGTTTTACTGCATGTGCCCAAAAAACGTGTCTAAGAAAATTGAGGGGCACTTGTGTAGAACGTGGGCCCACCTCGATTTTGCTGTTATTAACTACAGTTTTGCCTAAATTTAATATGTTGATGGTATAATTAAATAATTCCACATCATCCCAGGCATATTTACGATATAACAATATTGCGTCTTAGGCTTAGTGCATTTTTAGGTCCAATTAGCGATCCGGTTTGCTCCAATCTGCACCCAAACACAGACAACAGCCGTGCGGACAACAAACAGAACAAATGCTTGAATGGAGTTATTTAACAATTTCAGTACTAGAGCCCTGACCAGCTGTGACCACTAAATACTGCATTCCTAGTGAATATGCAAGATAATGGAGTAAGTCAATTCAAGTGAAGATTTGAGCAACAAATATGCATTTTATGATTAGGAATGTTACATATTTTTGGAAAGTATGATAATCAGCGAATAAAATGAGCCACATCATTTTATATTCCGTCGTCATGGTAACCAACAATTCAAGATGGCCACAAAGATTTCAACGTTTTTGCAGTTGCTGAACTCAGTTGTATACTAAGTTCGCTGACATCGTTATTATGTCGATCGTCAACATCCAACAAAGATTCTTCGATAAAACTATCAAATAATCTGTCAAAACATAGTGGTAAATCGCTAGTTGAAGTAATACTGTCCGCCATTGTGACCATCGCAGATTTTGATAATCCATCCATGAAAAACCGTGAAAATCACCGCAAACTATTACTGAGCGATAATCAACGATGACCACTGCTGAATAGCTAATTTATTCGCCTTGACAATCGTACACAACAAGTGGCTCCATGTAGTGGATTATTATGAATAAAAACGATTTGAATAGCAGACATCTGCAATCCCGAAAAATCGGCCTGTCGTACTCAAGCGTCACAGACAGTGACGTCGTACTGAAATGGTTAAATCACATTTTATACTGATGTCTGGACCTTGGAAACGGTCCAATCAATACCCAAGTGCCTTGTCTACCCTTTGCCTGTTGTTGACATTGTTTATAAGCTTTAGATGAGCACTGTGAACAACATCTGTTGTCGCTGACACCATATTACCAACCCATCGTCAACTTTCAACTGTTGACGAACAAAATGACATCCGTTCATTTCTATACAAAATAATAGCCATCCATATGTACACTATATGCATGTTTTTAAATTCACGTATGTTTGCTTTAATATTACAATTACAGTACATTATAAACGAAAATTAAACATTTTTAAAAGCATGTTTATAAATCATGCCTCCGTACACAAACAGTACATTCATTACAAATGTCCCCGTCACCTTGGGTCATAAACTGGAAAAAATACAATGCTGTGTTCTAGTCTTACATTACATGTATAATATTTAAAAGAATGTAATGTCTTAGTGTATAGTATAGTTTAATTGGGTGATTTTCTCACAACTTACAATCTAATTTCCTGTCAAAAGATTGCGCTGCTGCAATCTCAACCACAGACTGAGTGAGGTTATTCCATACAACTGTTCATTGGTGTATCAATAACTTGTTTAATGTTTAATCAACAGGGTTCTTTAAAAAAATTTAGTTACTGCTCTCACATATGTGAATCGTTGTCACTCACTGTCACAAACTGCTGCATCGTATTTCTCAGTTAGAATCTCCCTATCCTTGGAGCAGTAGGCTGTAGTAGCATGACCAGTCCACAAAAAATGGGGCACACCTACCCAGAATATATCTAGTTTTGTAACATTACAGATTTTATAAAAACCTTAATATTTCTGAGCACTTTGATATTGATGGTTATAAATTTTGTATCCAGAACTATGTCGCACAGGCAGTCCTGAATATAATTCAACACAAGTTATAACATGATTACATGCCTAACATTAAAAAAGTAATGTTCACATTTACCAGGTTATTTAGCGATCATATTATCATGCAAATTAATAAAATTGTAATCAACTGATTTGGGGCACAACAAATTTAGAAAAGGCACATGCATGTCTTTTTGCAGATCGATCCCTGCCAATACAACTAGCTGTCATTTTCTAAGTTCATTTATCAACTTATAAATACTACCTTTCCTACAAACAATAGAACATTATTTTGTTTGGTCACACATATAGTATACAACATCTTATATGACACAATCAGTAGACAACACGTGCGACTCAGGAGATCATCTGGAAACCCCTAGGGGCTTTTGTCGAGGACCACCTAGAGTACAATTACACAATAAAACAAAATGATAAAAGTATGGTTATGATTAAATGAACACATGAAGTAGGATGCCACAGTGTAAAGTACTGTGAACACATAGTAGATGTAATAACAAGTTGCAACTAAACAAAATTACTACAAATTATTGATATGCAAATGTTTACGCAACAGCATATTTACTGGTGTAACATGCATCGCATTATTAAAATGAATTGTTTAATTTATTTACTTACTTTGCAGTACCAATTGCGAGATTACCGTTTATATACCATGACACCAGAATGTGATATTACTATTTTCGGTTACTAGCACTAGTGGTATCAATTCATCACACATTCCAATACACTAATACTATATAATACGTGAACATAAATATACAATATATATATATATATATAAAATACAAATCCAGTAGTTACATACTGTTTGTTCAGTTTAATGGGAAAGCACACAACCGATTTAACTTTACCCTACAAAATTACTGGACTCAATGAAATTGCCATAATCAATATTTACATGAGCAGTGCTGAACATTCCGATTTCACCCTATATTAATCGACACCCAGAGTTTTAGATGCACTCTACAATGTTTGCGTTAAATCAATAAATTAATGTTCATAACATTAGCACATTTGTTCAACTCCTGATATGTATCATATGACTACTATTTATGAGCCTTTGTGATGGAGGTATATTTGATAATTAAAAATATGCCTTTTTTATAATGTGCCCCAATTGTAATATTTAGCACACACACGTTTTTAAAAACATGCATATCACGTAGATGTATGGATGGACATTATTTGTATAGATGTTAACGGATTGCACTTTGTTCTGCAAGACTTAAAAAATGTACGATGGGCGATAATATGGTATTGGCGACAACCAACGCTCTTCCCAGTGCTTGTCTAAAGTTTATAAACAATGTCAGTAAAAGACAAGGGGTAAGCAAGACACAAGGATATTAATTAGACTGTTCTCAATGTAATGTAGTCATCAATTTAAGATGTGATCTAAATACTTCCCATTCAGGTCATTGTTCAATGTGTTGTCTGCGCAGCCATTGTCTGTGTTAGAGGGCCAAGGAATATCTGTAGAATTGTCTCGAAAGACGTGACAAAACTTTAAAAACGGCATCCCACCTCAAAAAATCACACAATATCGCTCGAAACCGGCATTAACGCAAACACTGCTCTACCTGATACATGACCACTGACCAACAAACTTCCAATCTACAAACAAACCAGCTGCCTGTAATGTTACAAAGCAAACTCGAGAATATCACTAACTAAATGCCAGTGCATGACTACACTGCATTATGGTGCAGGATGAATAAATTTAAATATTGGCAGATTGTTTCATGTAGTTAACATTTTGTAAGTTTTAATAACTCAAATAAAAACAAATTTGCTAGTTGTTAGGCATTTATGACTAACTGATTATGTTATCTTTAATACTAAGTTATGTCAGCTGTAATTATAACTAGGCTGGTATAATTACAATCTATGTCAGTTGTAAAGTTGTATAATCTTGTCAAAACAATCACTATAAATTAATTATAAAATGTGATATAATAAAATGTCTTTACATTAAAGTTATTTTTACCATTTGTTTGCAAAAAACATTCAATATTCAGCACACGTTTCACATAAATCCAGACATCAAATTTTATTTTATAGACAGTTATATAAAATTAACAAAGGTTGGTCACTGAAGCTAAAAATACAGCTCTATCATATGTGCCATCAAAAATATAAAACAGCTGCAACATAACCATAACTTGGGCAATGTATCCAAAACTATTTTTGAATATCAATCGCAACTCTGTAATCAACCAAAGATTTTGATTATGCATGACTAGTTTCTAGATAAAAACATCTCCGAAATTTAACAAATAAATTTTGATTTCAATGGAAAGGTACGCTAACTTGTTATTGACTTGTTAATTTGCTTGTGAATAGCAAGCAACTGACTGATAAGATGATAAGCCAGGCATTTACAGCTCCTCTCTATGATGGCGGCAACCGACTTAATTCTTAATTTACACTGTGCAGAAATATGGAAAAGAAATGCGAGATGGGGTATTGAACAAGGAGAAATGTGGTGGATCAAAGAGCTACTAAATACATCACAATCAGACAAAGCACTTTCCAGACAGTTCACATCAAGTTGGCCGACAGTTTAATTCGGCACAAGATTAAGGATGAAACTGTTTGAAATGAGAATAAGTTGTAGTGTCACTGAAACAACGACAAAACATTAATGATCATTCACAGTGGCTTAAAATCTTTGTGATCCAGACGGATAGATTACACTGATGTATTCTTGTAAACATTGTTGTTTCACTTTAAAGTTTTCAAACAATTTTTCAGGAATTTAATATGGTCCGTTTTTATATATTTTTTAACTTAATAAATATTTTAGTGCGTTCTGCTGGTTCACCGTTTTGTAACATAAAGTGAATAGTTTGCTTTTTAACCATTTCAGTGGATTTACTGGACAGCCAGTTAACACCGAATGCTGAGTTTCTTGTGAGGATTCAGTAAAATTGAATGAGACTTCATCTTCATTTTTAGTGTATAAGGATGCATTTTTTAATAGGAACACCAAATACATTATGAAACTTGAGCCATCAAGGAATATTGTGAGAATTAAATTTATAAGATTGGTTGCCATGGGAACAAGTAAATCCAACATGGCCGACCACACGTTGTTTTGTTATTTTTACCGAGAAAGAAGCATTTTTTAAATAGGAACACCTGATACATTATGAAACTTGAGCCATCAGGGAATACTGACTGTGAAATTTCTGAAATTTGTTGCCATGGAAACCAGGTAAATCCAAGATGGACGATCATGCTTAGTTGTTTTGTAATTTTTACCCTAGAATGATGCAAAAATCCAAGATGGCCAGCGAAATAGAAATGTCTTCAACTTCAGATGAGTTTTCTAAAGATGATTCCAATAAACTTTAAAAAAAACTGATTGAGAACATAATCTGGAATATTGTAATTTGCTTCCGCTATACTTGGTTTTTACAAAAATGCTAAATCATATTGAAGAATTTCTTAGAATACAGACAGTGCCAACAAAACGGTAATATAGCACTAATGTGCACTCACGCAATCCTCTGTGTGACTGCGCTGTCATAATTAGTGCCTCGCAAACTTGCTGCATACTCACGTAAACATAATAAACCAAAACTGGAATGATATTTGTAATATTATGTCTTATCAAAATCAACGAAATCATGTATTTACCCCTATCATCGTCCACCTCGATTCTACCTCGTTGTTTATGAAGACAACTAATTCATGCGAAACATGCCATCATGCACATCACAGACCTATGCTGGCGTGTTCATCCATGAAGTCAAAATTCCGAAATATTTTGATTTTTTTGCATAGAAACATCTTACGATAACTATATCAACGGAGAGCTGAAGATTTTGCAGTTCTAGTGATAGTCGTTTGGTGGCGCTATTGTTAACGTTAATTTGAATTAGTAAGGGTATAAGCCGCTGCGGTGCTATTCTTGCTGCAGAGGACTATCTCATTCAAGTGTCATAAATCGGTAGCTCGCTATAGCGGGCTCTCACACTGAAATGGTTAAATATATATGAACAAAGACTGAAGGAACATTTTGTTACCTTAATTTCTGTTTTAGTTTGTGGTTCTCGCAAGATCAACCTGAAAAGGGTTAACTAATTATAAATACATTGTTTACTGGACAACTTTTTGCTGGCTTTGTCCTAAGTAGAATGGGGTGAGGCTATGACTAGCTGGGGCTGATTACCCCAGTAGCATTCAGTTCATAATCATTTGTCATCTCTCCCAGACTCTACCAACAAACTGCCACTTCAGCTGGATGCCATGCCCAACCAGGCAACTCCTGGCAGCCAGCCGGGGTCAATCTAGGGTGAAAGGTCATAAGGTGAGTTCATATGACATCCAGACAAAAGTTCTTACCTCAGCTAAATGAATAGCATCAAGCAGACATGTAGCAGGTGACTGAAGCCAGTCCATGAATCTAGATGGATTAATCAAAGTTTTCAGTGTGCTAATCTTAAAAATCAAACAAAATAAAATTATCGACCAATTTCATCTCATCCATATATACTGGCCATATATAATTTATCAATTATTATAACTGATAGCTACTCTAATTCATGCTGTGCATCAATATCCTTACAAAACCTACTTATTTTAAAATAACGAAGTTGCTATTATTGCACTGCATATTGTACGGATACTGATGTTCCGCAATGGCGGAAAACGGACGGAATTCGCAGAATTCGGGTTTTGCAACAGAATTGACCTTTTTGAAAGGATATTCCGCAATCATGGAAAACAGGTGGAATTCCGCATAATCGACATTTCGAAACGGGATTTGTGTTTTCAAACTGAAACGCTGTAAACACAGAGAGTAGAATTAACAACACTGTAAACGATATACTGGATTTATTAGCTATATTTTGAAACAAACATGATGACTATGCAACCGTATTTGTTTATTTTGGTGGATATATGATGCAAGATTTTTAAAACACGCAATGCATTCATTATAAAGTGTCATGGCACCCGTGACATCTCATGTTAACTGATGTAAACAGGGACGGGGCGGAAGGCGCTAACATTTAAACCGTTTCGCGATCGCTGTCTGGATGTCCGCTAAGCACATTGAAGACATGTTGCTAATTAAATGTAGTTGTCACATTGTTAGAAGACGCGTAAGTGTACATATTCCAGTTTCGAATAAAACAAAACTCAAAGGAATAACAGCCTACCAGGTAGGTTATGCTGGTTCAAAGTGATATAGTCTGCGTATCATAGTTCTAACAAATTCCATTGGATGGCGTCATATATATAGCGCTAGCTTAGAGTCCCTTGTATAAAGGGACCCTACGTTAGCTAAAATGGTTTAACAAAATTATTAGTGAAACAGCATCAGTGATTTGAACATTCATAATTGTTAATATGATTGCTTGTATAATCTACATTTGTTAACTTATATATTAAGCACTGCTGCATTAGAAACAACCCGTCATTTATGTTGTGTGGGAGGAATTATTTTATTACCTAAATTGATTAAGTACTGTTGTTATGGTGTTGCAAATATTGCATAAATAAGTGCTGTTAGAAAAGTTTGCCACACAGTAAAACAGTATTATCTAGAAGAAGAGATTACAACATTGTGATATTTTAAATAGATTCACAGAATGTATTATTTTTCTAAGTTAACTTTGAAATAAAATATTTATTTTTGTTCTTTAGCGAGAAAATGCGTTATTTGAAACTTTTGTCTGAAATGGAAAATACATCGTTTGAAATGGAATTTGCCTATTTTCTGAAACCGAAAATACATTCCTTGTAACAGAATTTGCCTTTTTCTGAAACGGAATTTTGAAACCTTAACTGAAACAGAATTTGCCTTTTTTGAAACAGAAATCAGTGTCCCTAATTTTGTTCTTGAAATGAGAAGTGTTCTAAAATGAAGTACAAACGTGCACCTGTCGTGAATGTCCATGATGCGGAAATAGCAACAAACAATAAATGAAAAATACTGCATTTTGCATAAACATCAGCAATTGTGCTATTTTTATGTCATCAAACAAAGGCTGCACTGCATACTCGTTTTATAATAAGTAGTGATACAGTAATGTCTGACAGTATGGAAATAAAGTCTTCTGCAGAGTTTAAATTTGGTAACATATCTCTCAAGACAGGTTCTAAAACATTTATTAAATTTGCATTTGGGGTTAAACTACCATTTTGACTGTTTTTAAGATAGTGTGTGTACAACATGGACACGGTCAATCAATATTTACTTATTTGATCGTACTTGCTATCATATATGTTACTCTGGCATCTGTTGTTATATAAATTGTTTTTGTAAAATTACTGATCACCAGGTTCCATAATGGAATAACAAACACGTGGCATGCAATAAATGTATGGGATGTATAATTTTTAACGAAATTTGTTCACGCTATTTTATCTTAAAATTGCATATTATGTTGATTTATGTTAAAAAAAAGTTTATATACATGTATAGTGTTGAGGAAAGTGATATATAGTGCATGTGGCACACCGATTCACTGCAATATAATCCTTCAGGCTTATTAAATGCAAAGTCGTGGGCAGTATATCTTCAACATATTTATAAATGTATTAATAAATACATTAACAAATGAAGAACAGACAAGATCATTTTAATATTGATTACAACATGCAGAAAATTACCATATAAACTTCTTTAAATCAACAGCCCTATTATTGATGTACTTTTCTACGGTTGTCGACCATGTCAAATTAATTCTAGTTTCGGTTACAGCCTGCCTTGTTGCTGTTTTTCTCTGCACAAAAGGTAACACATCAGATAAATAACGTCTACCAGAGCAGCTAAAAAAGAATCACAAAGTATGCAGAGACTGTGGTGGACAAATGACTGTTAGCAAGTGATCTTTAAAGTACACATACACACAGGCATGTAGTAAATGGAACATTCCAACATGCAGATCAAATGCATGTTTTCATGTGAACAAAATATTATATATAATTTTAGCATAACCTGACCAGTAATACATACAAGTCATAATATAAAAATTCAAAATATGCATTTCTACAGTGGTAAGTATTCACAAATTCTGTTAATGCAATAAAAAAAATCAAAATTGATACGGTTGTGCAATTGCTATCTGGATAAAAAGTAAGTATTTTTTGTTTTTATTTTATAGTTCAGAAATTGCATCAATGGTAATAAATTGTAAACCTAACTTTGTATACATGTGAATGCTGTCTCTTGCCATCAATTAAACTGTCACAAAAATAGTTAAGTTTGGTGAAAATCATGCATCTACATTACACAAGCTAAAGCAAACAAATAAACGTTAAATTAAAAGATTTGTTATTGTTTGTGGCAACATAATTTACCAGTCATCTACTTCGTCGAACCTACTTGCACTAACAGACACGGGCGCCTGATCTGCAATGTCTTCACACTTTCACTGATACAAAACCTGCTCTGGCATCACTAAATTGCATAATTATAAATTTTATAGTTGGTGCACTGCACAAATTAGCAAAATTTTACAATTTGTGTTACAAGATCACCAAGAGTCATCCACACCAACCCTTCTGTCACACTCACATGCATGCATGTTGGCGTTCTGCCAACGCAAGATTTTCCTGCATCACCATTTAAGCTGACGAGCTCACAAATGTATATTCGCGCCCCCACAGCATACATGCAGTCTGTACAACAGCAATTGCAACATGCATTGTTTATAAATTACATGCAGCAAAAAGTTAAAGGTCCACGAAAAAAGCGACAGTGGCGCAGCAAACGCAATGATGAAAGAGTAGGGCGCCCTGTTGATTAACCAGCTCGCTGTGACCCCGAGTCAACTTAGTTAGCTTCCACCTTGCATTATGTATATTTTAAACAAGCTTTATATAAAACATTACCCTGATTGATTCGTATGCACCAAGTGGGACGGCAGATGTCTGCCTGCACTGCTAGCAATCTCTATCATGACCACTTTTTCCTGCATTATGTATACCAACACGAAATAATCCTACTTTTTTACATTCCTACACTAATAGTTCCTATAAAGTCTTGCATACTGATTCATTTCTCTCTGGAGCATGAGCATGGGTAAGCAGATCTCCAGATTTCCACTTCGCACGACTGTGAAAAAGAACTGACACAACACTGAAAGCAACCGTTGTGAACAAATTCTAATATTTCTGAAAAGCTGTCAATCATGACAGATTTTAAGTCTCTCAGTCTCACCCTATCTAATGTCAGTTTGTCAAGAAACTTAATCCGATGGTGTAAATTGTGTTTAGCATTAAGGCAACACAAAATGACCTACGATAAACACACAAATATATAGACCATGTATTGAAATAAATTACTGATGGCTTAAATGTCTCAATTTGCCACAAATGTAATGTTATAACTGTTTGATGACAATATATGGTATATTTGTATCTTCACAATCAACAGTGGCAACATATAGCACATGTTAATACAAGTCCACCTGTCATTGTTTCATTAATAGTGTCTTTAACCTTATGGAACCTTATAGACAATTAACCTTGACAAGTACCAACTAACGAAGTCAAGAGTACACAATATTTTGTTTCAACTTCAGGCAAACAGAGGTTCAATGGGTGCCCCCAAAAAAATTATTTGCTAACTGGATTCTATATCCAGATCCTTGTTCACTTCAGAAGGTCTCCAAGTGCAAAAAGAAAGCTCTCACTCTGAAGATTGCACAAAGTTCAATCACATAAATAGTGAACAGACTGGCCATGCCATCACAGAAGATAACAGAAACCACATCTCCAACACAGTTGGAAGAACGGTGATAAAGAAAACTTGTTTCAACCTGAATAATTGTTTTATCAGCTGGCCTGAATACTGCATATATCTTTAACTGTTAATAATTGTTAAAATCCCTAATTACAGACTATGTCTAATTATTGTCTATGACTATGTGTGCTGTTGGAATAGCTGTCGTTTACTCAAATTGCTTCAAAAAACAGCAAACACTGGTCATGGTACAGCATCTCAATGACGTACAAACCAAACACTAAAAATGTGGCACTCAGTCTCAGACTGTGTCATGTAATGTTCTCTCAAGTCTACTAGAACCTATATATTGCATAATTATACTCTTACTGCTACATTACATATAAGAAGTTACAAAGTTTGTTATGGGAAGAGCAGCATAACATACTTATATAGCTATACAGTTTTTATGTTATAAATAAATATTATAACAAAAACACAAAGTAACGTTTTACTATTACGTTTAGTCTAATAAGTCGATAAAGTAATCTTATACATAGTATAAAAAAATAACAAGCTACCGGAAATACATTGGGGCGCAATATAGCATGTAGTAAACAATGAAAATCCACCAAAGAGTAGTCATATTCCTTGAATAAATACGTTGACCTTGACGCCAGTTTGGCGTTCGACCCAAGCGACAATGGCACGTGGTTAGCGTCTTTCCGACTTGTGCAACTCTTCTTTTTCTGAACACAATGTTATTATTTTGGTTCTACCGTCTTGCAAGAAATAATTCAATAGAAAGGCAATTTGAATAATGATATAACAACGCCGATGTTATTAGATAAGTATAACACAACTGAGTTTATCATATATTTCGTCGTCGTTTTCTGTCACCCAAAAATTAAAATGGCCATCACATTTTCATCTTTCGGCTCCGGTCAACGCCACGGAAAAATACGCCAAGAAATGCAGATACGACTCCAAGCAAACATTACACAATCGCACGAACACAAGCATTTCTTTCACATTACGTAATCGCAGCTGCCAGCAGACAACATACATATTGCAGCGCCAGTAAATTAATTCAGAAGTAAAACTCACCTCACACAGTATAATTCGCGCCGCTTGTCTTCCGCGAATCCTCTCTGGAGTAGAACGATTCGGCGCGGCGTCTTGGGTGGTGGCGGCGGCGGGCGTGCCACGCCGATGCACCTCCGCCCCTCCAACGCTAGCCTTTCAAAGCGAAAATCCGACTCTTCGCGCCCAACTGCAACATTGTAACGACTCGACTGTTATAGCCGACTAAACAACGCGCGCCGCAAACAATTCTTACTCACCCGGACAGTGCTGCCCTCTGGCGATCACGTCCACAAGTACTAAAAGACGTCGGCCGACGGGGTCACGGAGCCATCTTTAATTCAAATTGACACTAGGTTAGCGTATGCCTACATGTTACATCGCGCTAGAAAGTTATCACTTACATAACAACTGCCAATCCATAGATTTTCGCGATCACGTGTATTATTATACCTTGCATATCAACGTCATCGCTCCTGGAAGTTAGATTAGCCGTACGCGACGTCTAACCGCGCACGGCTTCGCGCCACTACTGTGCGCCCCGATTGCTAGATGACCGGATGCTGCTTGTACGAGTGGCGGGAACTTGCCGCTTTGAAGTGGTTGCGTACGCTGTAGTGGGTCTCGTAACTTCCAAGAAACTCATCCAATATTATCCCGGGCGGAAGTGTCGGAACATGTTTAATAATGTCTTGTTGGTTACATAATTCAGTATTGTTTAGTCTTTAGAAGAAGTTAACTTGCACAACGTTAACAATAATGACGGATTGTCGATCGTGTTGGGAATTAATAATTACTTTCAGTAACAATACTAACAATACAGATGCAGATCCAGGGGCGTAACACCTCCCCGTGTTTTCACAGAGCTACCATTATCCAGTTCCCGTTGTGTGGAGGCACTGTATGTCGAGCTCGCGTAGAGCCCAGCCACTGCACATAGATCTAGGCCTACTGTGCAAGAGGCTAAAGTAATTATTACAGAACCACCAGCTTGATCAGACACCCTAGCAAAGTAATGCTAAGAATTATAATCTGCAGACTCAAAAACAATGAATGAAGAGGAGCAGTTATACGAAGCCGAAGAACAGGCAGGTTCTAGACCGAAAAGATGCAACACCGAGAAAATCTGCAACATAATATTATATCAATTAAGATTCACGTTGACCGACACAAAAATCTAAAACGTCATAGACTTGCAAAAGGCCTTCGACCGTGCGTGGCACTGCAGACCCGCGAGCACTTGTGACGTTACAACATCAACAAGGACTATAGTGACACTATTCGAGTCGTTAATCAATTGCACCGTCAATGAGCGACGGAACGCTAAGTTGTGCACACACATGGCCGCACACCTAAGTTATCATATACCATAACAACTGTATTTAGTAATTTACTACTTCCAAATACCAATCTTCAGTAATACTAATAAAACGTGTATTAATGTTAACATGTAGGCTTATTGATCATTGGTGTGCAGACAAGTATCGGCGAATTGGAGATACTAATAATGATTATTATACACTTCAAGTTACATAGCTCACATTACGTTACCCGTCACATTATAAGTTACTGTTTGAGTTTGTCTACCAAATCATCACCATCAGGTTTTGTGACCAATGTGTGGTCACCGGTGTTTAAGGTAGGTAGTATGGATTCCACCAAAAATCTTTAGTTTTCAACACAGATCAACCATATTTGGTATACAGATACATACCAACATAGTTAAGTTTTTTTTTCATGTTTCGCATAAATTATGCAAATTAGGTATCCAATATGGCCGCCATAATAGGGAAAATTAGGTATTTTTTGCCGCGCTCTAACCAAAAACATATTCAAGTTACAAGCTTGTAATTTAGCACAGGGATTACTGTTATGCATATCTACTGCATGAATATCACATAAATCAGATATGTTGTGTTATTTACGTGAAAACATTTTTTTTCGAAAAAACATATTTTGTGTAACTTTTTCACATAACGCCTATAATTCAGAAACTATTAGATATATTATGATTTCTTTTAATTTATGCAATATATATACTCATTAGGCACTGCGGTGCAAAATGTTTTGCTGTTATACCCAGTATTTATTCTACTAGAGCGCAGCAACTTTAAGTACTCGCAGCAAAAATGGTATTCCGAGAAAACGATGATAAGGTAATTTTTATAACCAAATTCTGCCTAGAGCCATCTGAAGAAACCTCAATATTGCCACTTTTTATTACTTTTTCAGCTAATATACTAACTGCATATTGAAGTAAAGATATGAAAGTATATAAATAGCAAAGAAAGTCCTTTTCCAAAAAAATGTCAAAAATCACTTTTTAATCCATACTACCTACCTTAAACAAGTTATCGTAATATCGGCATATCCCTTAAACACGTAAAATACATTAAAAATGAATTAATAAAACCTTTTACCCTGATAATTGCCCAGACGCCTAACTTAGGAATATTTCCCGATGAACTCAAAATAGTCAAAGTTATACCAATGTTTAAAAAAGGTGATGACACCATATTTTTGTTACCAATTATAGACCTTCTTCCCCTTGCTCCCTTGCGGGGTGGGGTCCACGTCATTTGGTAGCTTCTACCTTTCTTATCAGTTCTTTCC